>JAQFZW010000304.1:0-73246 GCA_034687055.1 Heteromurus nitidus
TGTGTGATGGTGGCAGTGCTAGGCTCTGTGTCGGCCATATTTATAACTCAAAACGTGCTGTAAAAACCTTCTCAAAACAAAAATATTTATCTATGTAAGATATCTATGTGTGTCGTATTTATACACAGACAGCTTGTCACACACGTCTGCTTCGTATGAGAATGCAAGAGAGAAACTCATTTATTATTTCTCCCCTCAAAATTCTCTCTCCGTCATGCTTTTTTAAAAACGCATATCTCCTCTCTCTCTCCCCGAGTGTCAAGAAATTTCAACAGAGAAGTCCAACTGTGCTTCCCAATCACTTTTTTTTCTCGGTCCGGGATTATAATGATTCTGAGAGTGGAAGGTGAAGGAAGGCATACAGGGAGGAAGATGAAGGAAGGACTCCATGTGGAGCGTTTCAAGGTTTTTCTTGGCTCATGTGATAGAATCCGTGTTAAATGTGGTAATGATCTTTCCTCTGGCTTACTTCATTCCATTCCACCACCGCGTCAATGCAATGCATATCCGCTCTCTGATAAAAGCATCTCTGAGCATTATTATTCTACAAAAATAGTGGTGGTGTTGATCTTCATATGGATTTTCATGTTCAGCCTTGTTGCATTTCACTATTTCACATAAGAACAACAGCTCAGGCAAATCTTCGTCGTCTTTGCAGTCTTCTCAAATTATGTTTTCTTTCACATCGTCTACATATGTTCATAAGTAGGCAGATGAGAATTAGCGTTCCACGTCTTGTCTTTCGAGACAGCTTTATACACAATACTAAAAAAGCGGAAACTGAAACACGTTGCCGGAGAGTTTAGTCGTCATCTCATGACGTGTTTTTTAAGAGGATGAAAGAAGAGCAATCATGAAGACTTTGAAGCCAAACGCATCGTGCATATAAGTCTGATGTATGATATTAACAGCACGTTGCATGATGCCAGAGAAAAAAAGAACCGGGCTGATATGCACAACTACAAAACTTAATATTCCGTTTGACATCGTGCACTACATATGTTCCAGCCTGTTTGACACCTGTCCAAAAAAATCCGACTAGGCTCTGTTACCCGTGCAAGTTGTTTGTTAAAAAAAGTAAAACCAATGATAATCTGATGGAAGTTAACAGCATGCGGCAAAGTGACGTAAAAACCGACAATAGTTGAGCAGGATGATGCAATGTTATATTGTGACTGATTGTAAGTTTTAAAAAAAAATCAAGAAAAGGAGGGCACATGCGTGTGCATTTGTTCATGCGGGTCGATTTAGTATCAAATGGCAAACGAGAATTGAAAATTTGTTCCGTGGTCTGGTCGCATGATCATTTTTAGGAAAGGAAGGGCTAGAGTAAGAAATTGCTCAGGCATTTGATATCCTGGATTTCTTCAAACCAAACTGCATCTGATCGTGGATATGGAAGCCACCAAAGGGTTGAACATGCACAAACCAAGTGAGCTTTTTCATGACTTTTTTTCCTCGGAAAGAAAAGAAGACTCAGCGTCGCGTTGGGTGGCATCCTTCATTAATTTCTTTCCATGTCACACGCATATTAACGAGAACTAATGATATTAGTGGAAAGAAAAGCTAAAAGCTATATCCTATAACCTAAACGTTGCAATGTCCCTTTAACTTAACATTGTCTGAACTTCTGAAAGTTGTGATCATGAGTCTTTTTGTGGTTGACATCATTTTCGGCGTCATATTGGACGACAGTAGAAAGCCAAGCCAAGAGAGCCAGCTAAAGTTAATGAGGAACAAGATACTTAACAACCGCAGTTAATAATGTCACGTCACTCTTTCTAGCATGAAAGATGTGTACCTGAAAAAATAATTCCTAATTTGTTTATATGCCATCAGCTACAAGTAGCCGGAATGATGTATGAGCAAGGCACAAGAAGGGGATGATGTTGAGATGACCAACCGAAAGCCAAATCCAAGCCACCAAAAAATCTGAGTAGAAACCACACTTGATTTTTATGCTGGTGTGTGCCACTACTCTCCTCGTGTCGACTGTAAACACGAGAAAGGGGGAGAGAGAGGTTACCTTATTTGTGTGGATGATGGTCTCATTTTCATCATTTTCGCCAAAAATGGTAGTGCTCGCCAACAACCTCAGTATTAGAATCAAACAAGGGTTTGTCATCGTTTGGCCAAGTTTACAAGATTTCCCTCTGCATAGAATTTTTTTTCCATCTCATCTTGTTTGGTGGCGAGGCCACCCTTGGTAAATTTTCAGATGACAAACATTTCTCTTCTCTAAATTAGTTTTTCCTGAGAAATGAAATGCTTTTAATAAAATGTGGACTCATTAAACGCCGAATACTTGGAATTATGGAAGTGCAAATGTGCGCTAACTACGACAGGTAAAGGTAATTCTTGTCACTCGCAGCCTTAATATTCCACAGAACTCAGGTACTCATCCTCCTCACAACTCTGCCATTGTGAGGTCAAGTCACGAAATATATTTTAGCGTTTCTTTTGCAAAACGGATGCCTATAATTCTTCATTATTTTTAGAAGAGCACACACCAGCGATTTTCTCTTGAGATTATTTAAAAGGGTTTGTACTTTGTACTCCGCTACTCCACCTGATTTATTACCCGCCCGTACATGCACACTCTTGCCATATCACCGTCAATCTCGAAATTCTGAGAATAATAAATTCCCGAGAATCATTGAATTACATTATTTTGAATCTCTACTCTCACGAAAGAAAAAATGATGCCCTCAAGTGACTATAAGAATCGAGAGAGGTGTTTCACAATGTAGTAAAAATTTCAAAGCACATTATGCGAAGGAGGTAGCTTCATTGGAATCTTTTTGCATTTTAAATGTGTGTGTGTGTAATGCTGATGGTGGTGGTAAGATATATTATAATCTTTGTAAATATTATGAAGATTCCTATTTTACCTGCATGTCTACGCGCATTATAATGATCGAATATGGAATAAGAATGGGAAAACCCATCACGACCAAACGATGCTTATGGCAATGATGGGCTGGCCACATAATAATTCTCCGACGCTGCTGTTGCTTCCTTGGTTCATCCTTTGACTTACAAACAAGGTATCAAAGCGTTTGGTACATTTTTTTCACGTTGACTTTTTAATCGGCAAAAAGTTCGAGTATGAAGCTCTTGTAGTAAACTTATCCTATTCTCTCTCTCAAGAATATAATGTGTAGCCAGGAGCAAAATGGCAAACTCTGAGAGAAGTGAGTAGAGAAGAGAGGAGGTATGAAAAATGCATAACATTATGTAAATCACATGCAAATCTATATAAAGTAAAAGCCGACTTTTACACCTGCTCACCTATCACTTGCACTTCACTTTTGAATGCCAAGTGAGATAGAGAGAGATTCTCTCCTTTTTTCTGGGTGTCAAGTCAAGCTTCGTAGCAAGACGACTTTTTTTTACAGTCAAAGTGTATCTGCTCATGTCCTTTTTATTCCTATTCTCAGTTTGAAAGTGGAAAAGAGTAAATATATAAAATTTATAGTTTGCTCCGACTCCTGATTAGTATAACATGTATGCTTAATGAAGATGATGTGACTCACGACACCATCGCGTAGATGTACAGCAGCGAGCCAAAAAAAGAAGAGTTGATCTGTGTGCTTTTATAAGTATGCACGCGGTCTCTCCTACAGAGATGATTTCGGTTAATAATGTGTGCACAAACATACATAATAGGAACATTCCACGACGGAGTAGTGCTTGTCCTTTTCTACTTCTTCTTGAGGATTTGTGCCAAATGAGATTCAGTTTCGGTAGAACTGTACAAATATAACATCCACTCACTCGCACACACCAAAAAATCACAACATGAAAATACGTAGTTGTAAATGCACACACAGGCAGACACCACCAACATCATCATCATTCTCACTAATCTGAAACTATATTTGCCGACGGGATACACCGATGCACGCTCTCGATCTCAAAAATTAAAAGAGAGGAAAGCACATATCAACATTTTGTGTGTGGTTTCGTTTGGTTGCCTGACTGGCTGGCTGGCTCGTTCGCATTTTTTTCAACTTCTAAAAATGTAGTCAATCGTCTTTGAGTCATTCTTTTGTCCTTTCCAATGTATGTACATCTTTCTAGACTAGTGTAGTTGACTATGATGAAGAGCATGAAAGGAAGAGAACATTATAGAAAGGGCTTGCCCAAAAATGCCATTCCACGTATTTCTTTTGATTAGCATATCACATTACGTATTTAAAGTAGTAAGAGCAGAGCTACTTTATTTTGCGCACTCACCAAAATGAGCAATGGTTGAGGAGCAGAATTAAAAATGAGATCTCAACTTTTGCAAATTGTAGACTTGAAGTTGCACAGGGTGAATGTGAGTACATACCTTTAGGATAGAACATAAGCATTAAATATTAGTCAGATACCTGCTCAGGTGGCCGATGAATTTGAATCATATATTTTTTCTCTTTTGGCATGCATTTTCAGAAAAAAGGCCAGACCATCAGAGAGTTGCGTTTTTGTTAATGCGGATTTGAGAAGTTCAACTCGTTCTATTGTGAGTGGAAAAACTATAATGCTTGTGTATTCACATTTTATCTATTGGCAATATTATGTGTGTACCTACTCGGTTGCATGCAAGCCCGACGAGAAACGACGACGAGGAGAAGCGAGAACACTGCTTTTTACAACCGATTAGGTGTGCATGCATGCACTCAAATAACAATAATAATAGCAGAATTTTCTTCAATAGCTTCTCGTCCACTTCTTCTTTATTATTTTCGCTCTGATGATGCATCTCGATTGCATGCATCCAGTGCAAGGTTGCCCTTTTACTGTGGAGGGCGAGTATGATGATGATGACGACGATGATAATGTTGTGTGGAATGCGATATATATGTACACTCTGAATTGCACATATGTGTAAAATGTATGAATATGTCTCTTGTTACTCACGTTTTCCATCTCATCATCATCGTTATCATGATCATGATCAACACATCATCATTTTTTGATCGTATCGCCATGCACAATCTCTACTCTCTATGCACAGAAGAAAAAAACTTGGTTCTTCTACCCTTTAAAACTGTAATGTATAATGGAGGAGGAATGATGATGATGATGACTAGCAATAACCATTCCGGTCATCAAATTTATTAAGCAAACTCCTGTCTTCGTTTACCTATCTTACGAGCGAGTGATAACTCTTTACAAAGCTATAACCTGTGTAATCTAACACGAAACAACGACTTGTTTCCCCTTCATCAACGCAAAAGCTTTCTGTGCACTGTGGCTTTATGCGTTTTTTTCTCTCTGTGCACAAGTTGAAGACATTAGTGCTTGTAAAATGGGGAGACACACAGGTGGCATACCTGTTTTCCTAAAAGTATTAGGATGTAAGTTGATTTTTTGTCGTAGTTTTTTTTCTGTGGCCTGCACAAAAATACCACCTATATATCTTACTTGCGTGGCCAAAAATGTATGCCATTATTATTATGCATTTATTCCGCTTTATATTGAACAGAGATCTTCCGCAGGTGGCTTGCCAATTTTAAATGCAAGACGTAGTAAAAATACGTAAGTATATTCGCAGAAAATGCAAACTATACATTTTCAATTTTCGGAGAAAATCGCCGAAATCTGTTGAACTCTAGTTTGACATTGTGTCTGCAGGCGATGTTGTAACATTAATGGTGACAAATTAAAAAATCGAACCCTTTCGGGAAACGAAAAATTTCTTGGAAAGGCAATTTACACGAAAGAACAATGTGAGAGGATATCGATGAAATGGTATTTTTACGACATGCATGATTCACCTGAACGTAATATGTGTTCACGGAACAAGCTTTTTAGTAATGATGCATGCCTGAACAAAAATATGTAATACTGTAATCTTCGGTAGAAAAAAGTCATGAACAATGTTGACTGAATATGTTTAGAAAATGATAGAAAGATTGAGTGCACACCTCACGACGACGCTCTCCAAACCACAATCTGGTTACTTACTTGCAACACGATCCAGCTTTCTGGAGAATTATGAAGAGATGGAATTGTTTTTTTTTGTTCTCAGCAAAATATATATTTTTTGTTTACAAGTAAAGAACACACGACATGGAAAATAGTGTTGTTATCATTATTTGTGTTGCGGGATGATGCGTTATGTGCATATAATCTGTCATTACTGTACATCACGTACGGAAACAAGCTTCAAAAAATAATAAAGATACACACAACCAACACTATCCTTTACTAATGCATATGGTGACGAGGCTGATACACGATGATATGATGAGAGTGAGCGTGGAGAGCACCCCTTCTCTTCCTTTTGTTTTGTTGAAGCATGTTTTTTGTTTGGAGAAGATGACTCCTTGTCCTTTACTACCGCTGCACCACTACACTCTTTTGCCCGGTCTAATAAGTGGTGGTTGCTGAAACCCATAATATTATTATCAGTTTAGTGCGCCCTCCACTAGGACGAGCCAGCTGAAATTTTTGGAGAACGAGTGTAACCTTTTTCCTTCATTTCCTTCTTCAAACTGTCCTCAGCGTGTGCCTTAGAATATATGCACACGATTTTTATATAAAGTCATGTAATGATACTTGATGTTGATCTCGTAATGTATCTGGTTCCATTTCAATATTCCTTGAACTTCTGAAGTATCGAAAATTATCATAATTTTCTTACTATCAGATTGTGTGACGTAGGAAATGTAGTGCGTATAAAAAAGCGATATATACCACCACAGACCACACCACACCGATTATAGGTTATGGATGGAGATTGGGATGTGGGCATACATGTTTTCCTCAGTTGATACGTTGTTTTATATAAAAGGTCATTTGAATCATGATAAAAAATCGTATATACTTACGTTGAGTATGTGTAATGAATTATATGACTTGATGTCCTTTTAATGTTTAATATATAATTATAATGGACATGAAGGTCATTGAGAGAACATAGGCATTATGTATATGCCATATCATATCCTTCTCTACTTCTCTAGCGCTCAACATCAATTCAACTATGAAAGAAGAGGAAAGCCGCGATGGAGAAGGTTGAACTTGAATCTGTTGGGATTATTGAGTAGATGAGTGAAATTAAGGGATAGTCACACACAATCTCACAATTTAAACATTATTGCAAGCTGACAAAAGTAGAGTAAATAGTAGCAATTTCTGCACATGACTCGAAATAATATTACAGCGTTAATATAATTTTTATAGTTGCGAATTATTGAAATAGATTTCATTTTGTCCAGAATATATGGATTAAATGGCAAAGTGTACACTTTAGAGGAAATTATATGTAAGCATTTTTATTCAATGTTTTTTCTTCAAATATGCAGTTATGCGATGTTTACGAATGAAGTGAGGCAATGCATTCCAGAAAGAAAGCATATATCAAAGATGATAATCAGCAGCACGATCGTTTTCCCGAAGACAAAAAAAAACTAAATTCTATTCATAATCTTTCTTGGTTGATTGCATCCATGATCGAGGTAGAAAAAAGAAGGAAGAAAAAAAAGATGAGAAGAGACATGGTATCCAGCAGAGAATTTGAAGTTGAGACATGTCAAAGTGATCATCTTCTTGGCATCTGTAAGCCAGCCTCTTTCTACACGAATAAAAATCCGCATGATGCCTGGCACAGGTATTTTCTTATTAATTCCTTTGGACAAAAAAATATATACGCTTCTTCTTCTTCTGGACGAAAGCCTACTAAAAATGCAACACAATACTTCGGTGATATTTTATGACAAGACGACGTTTCTCTCTAAATGCATGTACTCACAGGGAAAATGGAAAGTTATGATGGACACCATAAAAAAATTTTGTTTCTTCATATCACAGCAACAATGCAAGTTTCGAACTCCAGGAGGAAGAAAGAGCTGTTCCGACGCCGAATCTTGAACGGCCTTAAGCAATCATTCACACAAGGGCTTAAGGTATGCGAGAGAAAGATGACGAGGAGGATGCCAAGTGGTTCGTCTCATCATCATCAAATTCAAACACTATCATCCTCATCCTCCTCCCAACAAAAACACAAAAGTGCAACAAAACCAGCCACTTGAGCATGCACGACGGATGTGTATGTGTGGCATGCAAACACACATCGAGAGAGAGATAATAATAACGATAATACCAACAATAATCATCTTTCATGCTCTTCCTGATGGATATTTTTATAAAAAATATATACATTTTGACCAATATGTCCTATGCTCCAGCACGGATAAGGGAGAGTGATAGTGAGCAGAGAGAGTGTGTGTGTGTCAAAAATTTTGAAATGTTGGAATGGCAGTGGCAGTTTGGATGTATCACTGTACAAGAGGAGATTTGTAATGAGAAATCTTCAAGATGAATCTTGAAGGATTCAGCGGGAGACTACTCTCCAAAAGGCTTAAGGTGATATGTTCAATACGCACAGTCAAACTGTTATACTCATTTGTTATTTTTTAGTATTATTATTCATAAAAAATATCCCTTTTTTATATTTTAAGAGAAGAAGCCTCTTAATGTTTACGGCAGGGGGTTATGATCGTTTGGAAAAGGGTATCATGATCAAAGAAAGATCCCTTCCGCATATTACATAAACATAGATTCTTTTTACAGTGAAGTGCCTCATTCCTTCCTAAAAGAGTTTTTCCCATCTGCAAACAAACAGATATTCTTTCGGCTATGTGATACACCATTCAAGTATATCTTAGTCGTGCTCTGACATACATTTAAAAAGCTAAAGAAAAAGAAACGTCTTAACACAAGATTTTTCGCTTATTTCTTCTCTGTTTGCTGAGAAAATAGTTTTAAAGCCTCGTTTTAGAGTTAGTTAGCAGTTAAACATGGAGAATCCAGTCCCACTCTCAAATAAGCTAAACAAATGACATCTATAAGAGAGTTGTGGCTGCTCTGGCCTGGCCTGGCCTACAAAACCGTCTGACGTTGAATGAAAGAAGAAGGGAACTCACTCTTCCTCTATATTTCACTGGCATTTTTTAGCCGAATGACTGACTGCTTTTTTTCTCTTCAAATATATTTCAAGTTGAACAGATGAGGAGAGCCATAGTATGCAACTTGTGATGATATTATAGAGCTTTCAAAAAAGAAGATGAAAGACAAGTCGCGAGGAAGAAGACGAAGGGCTATTTTTTCAATTTCTTTTTACAACTTACAACTATTCACGTCTTGTCTTCCAGTCGAGTCCACCGAGAGGAGAAGAAAAGAGAGCTCTTGAGAGTCGTCTTCTCCATACTTCTCAAGCATCATCTAAAAGGTTTACTGGCGCCGACCGCACTTTTTATGCCGTTCAAGTATGCGTACAGATGTACGCGCCTTCTTTTCCTTCGGAAATATATAGATTTCTTCTTCTTTACATTCGAAAAAAACTATATCCCTCATCCTTTAAAACACTCTCTTTTGTATAATATTATATTACGTATGTACATATATGGGAGGTGGTAAACATCCTATCAAATAAAAATTCTTTTCATTACAGAATCATGATCATTTCAAATTTATTTATTTCCTTTTCTCCTCCATCCTCTGTCGTCGCCAACATCTCGTCGTTAAAAAATATATTGATGGAGCCTAAAACACAATGCCTTCTCTCTCCCAGACTCTTTCCAGTAGTCGCTTTTCATTAGTAATCTTTGATTAATTGTTTAATTGAAGAAGAATTTATTTTCGACAGGCATCATTCGTCCTCTGCACCTCCTTCTGCAGACGAATATTATATATTCACATTCGTATATGAACACACGTATTCAACTCGCCTCAAATGAAAAATGTTTGCAGATCTTCGGATGAAGAAGCTATTTACATTTTTTATTTCAAATAAACAAAAGTCCTCCACTGAGATTTCAGACTCAGTCAGACATATCGAGACATCCGTCGGATTTTAATCTCATCGCAAACTCCAGTGAAACGCACCACCAACTTTTTTTCAAGTCAGAGAGTGATTCTATGTTCGGATTTTTGGACGTTCGCGTCAGCAGTTAAATGCACAAAATGTATGCAAATATACTTCGTTAGTTTTGTTTACAAAACATTCACCAAGAAATTTAGTCTGTCTTTGAAAAATGTGACCGTAGAGTAGCACTTTCTTTCCCCCAGTCTAACAAATTTCTCCTTGAAGAAGCCACACACACATTTATTAATCCGCTAAGAGCATTAGCATTAACACATGCAAATAAATAACATATTTGTTTGCTCTGTCTGTAAAAAAATGGTGAGCTGAACATCTCTCCAAGATGGTTATATCTTCGGTGAGACATGGAAAATGAGGGTTTTTGATGTGTCTCTTTATGACTCTGTGTATACTTGTGTCCCTACTTCTTCCTGAGTTATGTACATTCGAAACCTTTTTATTGCGTCGTGCTTAAAAAAAGTTTGACGTGGAGTATCGAATAAAATCATTGAACGAGGAGGGAGGCCTAGCCAAAGACATATCTATTCAAACGTACCTACATATTTCCGTTTGTTGAGTCAGTTCCTCCACTCCACATTCCTCACATTGCAATAAAAATATTCTGCTGATGAAGGAATTTTTTTCTGCGAAAGGATGTGATTGTCCATTCATTTTTAAATGTTGACACAAAACTTGCCAGCTTCCATTCCAAGCTTAATTCAAACGTTTAAAATGCCAGCGTTCCATTGGACGCAACGACATTGGAACAAGGCATGGAATGTCTTTTATGAGTCTATTTAAAAACTCCCAGTTGGTTCATTTCCCTTCCGATACGATGTGCATCTTGGGAACAACACTTGTAGCTTAAAATATGTCAGGAGGGAATCATTAAAAGGCATTTGATACTCAAGTCATCATAACTCTGTCAGCATCAAAAAAATGTTTTATTCCAACTTCCAACATGGCATTTTCTCATTGCTCCGGCTGCCAAAAATGCGAATGTGACAGAGTGCGCATGCATAAGCTTATATGTATGTGCCTTTTTCTCTTTCGCCATGTTGGATGGGGCATGCGTAATAAAAATGAAGATGAGTTTTTTTCTGAAAATTATATATGCATACAAATCTCGATTCATAATGAAAAGAGTCAGCTCAGCAGCAGAGTCACTTCAGTGATAAGTTTGATATGCACAAGCGTGAAAAAAGTGGATGTGTGTATAGATCAATTTCATAGAGAGATTCATAAACTTATTTTTTGATGATGATATTTGATGATGATCAGAGGGTTTTTTATTCCTTTGGATGGAGAGTGGATGAGAATAAGAGTCTGAGAGAAACATGATGAATTCCCTTTAATCCCTGTTGGCAAAACTTTTCCCATTTTTAATTTGCCCTGACAAGGTTGGCCTTGCTGTGACACCCAGCAACAAGACAGGAGAGAGCGAGAGGAAATTAAGCTTCATCATCTTCCACATAGTCTCGAATATTTCATGTGCGAAAGGCTATAAGGCCGATCCTATCATCCATAAGAGTTTCAAAAGCTTCCTCAGTAAATTCATCATCATGTGAAATGGTAAATTATTTATGCAATCATAAGATTTCAAGCAAACCAAGAAAAGCAAAAATCAAGGAGAGAGAGGGCGAAAAAATGAACCTAAAATGCCAAACCTTCATATTCCATCTCCCTCACTATTTTATACCTTGATTCATTTTGAGTTTTGAGAACTAGAATTTATTTCTGACTGCGCTTTTCCCTTTTCAGCATATATTATAAATTTTGTGTGTACGTAGTTCAGTGACGGGTAGCCAGATGATATGCTCTCTCACACCGCCTTTTACATCATTCACTGAATCTCTCATCCTTAGTTTTTTTGCACATGTCATGTAAAATTAATTCCTTTCCCAGGGCAAAAATATATGATTGTATCAATGCAAAGGAAAGCATCATCACTCTCAGAAAAATATAATAAACTCCTACTTGAATCGTAAATTTAAATCATGAATCCTCCTGGATCAAATGGATAAAAGGGTTACTACACAAAAAAACATAGCATTTACGATGGTAAATGAGCTTCTTCATTGCAACTTTATTTCACTCTTCTTCTTCGCATTGTCTTTTCTGGCTATGGCGCATATTTAGCTGGAAGCGAAATCAACTCTAATTTGGAATTCAGTGAGAGAGAAAAAGCTTGCTTTTGCTTGACCAATGATTATCACATTGGATTGGAGGAGTAGAGTTTCAGAGTAGAGAGAAAGTGCCTCGAGGGAATTGCTCAGACGTGGAAAATATTTTATTATCATCAGATACACATTCTCTTAATTTTTGCTCAATAGTTTTTAAAATCTTGATACAAATCTTTGAACCTCCCATTTTCTTCTTTTTTTGCAGCAAAAAAAAACTTGGAACGCTGATATAACATGCATTTTTCGTTTCGTTCGTCTCTCTGAGAAGTTGCGTGCAACAGTGGAATGGTGGTGGTGGTGCAACAGCAAAAGTGACCTGAACTCTTTTGGGTCTCTTTTTTCCCTCACAACAACAAGCTGACATTGAAATTCAATGCTGCAAGCGATTTATCATGATGAATGCATGATGGAAATGAGAAACTCTCCGATTTCTTTCTGACTCTGGTTTCCCTCTGCTTCTTCGTCTTAATGAGAATGAAGAAGGCGGGTCCAAGGTGCCAAGTGGAAAGTTGAAACTTGCCTTGTGCATGCATCCCGTCACCATCATCATCACATATGAAAACCAACAGCACACCGACTCACTCACTGCCTTACGACTCGACTGCATTCACAAAAATGCACACACCGATTATTAGACATATTTACGAATTTTTCGTTGAAATATAAAAAATCCTGATTAAGGATTTGATTTTTTATTATCGTCTATTGCATCATTCTCTTTGTTTTTTTCACTTCAGACAGTCTGGGTTCGTGGAGGATAAATGCACTCGGTTCGTTTGCATAAATTCAAACATATTTTGACGAGTGTGGCGTAGTTATATTTTTTATATATTTTTGTGCTGCGCAGGTGAGCTCTGTAGATGGAATATGGAACTGCGCCATTAATGACTCTCGATTGCAATGACTTGCTTACCCTGTGAAAATTACCTTAACACAACAACTGTTATTATTATCTGATATAATCACTTTTGTATAAAAAAATGTCCATGACGGCACACGGTGCTACTTTGTAAAAGCTTTAAAAAAATCTCACATCCAGTCCCAGTCCAGCATTAGGAGCGAGTAGAACTAATCAACAATATATAGTTTGGCAAGTATGTGAGTTCACATTCAGTCAGTTGAGGCATATGTGATTCATTTCTCTCCTTCTGATATACATGCCATGTTTTATTCGTTCATGGAAATTTGTGATTAGGAAACGCAGCTGGAGAACATGTCAAATTGACGAGTGAACATGCAATCAAAAAAATGAAGGCTGGCGAGGATGGTGGTGAAGAAATCGTAGCAGAAAAAGAACACCACCACCACCATACCACCAGCAGCAGAAAGTAAACTAGAATAAATGTTTGTCCATCATCATCAGCATTAGTTCTGTTCTGAGTTGGATTTTTTTCTTCTTCAAAAAGAAAAAAAGTGGCTTACCACCCCAGAAAAAAATTGCTTCTGGATTTACTTTAGTATAACCTCTCATGCATGATCCTCTTAATCCTCTTAACTAACCTAACTAAGCAGGTTATAAGTATGAAGTATGAGTTAATAAAATGCAATCATGTTTATACATATTCACATGCGAAACCACGGCTGTGTGGCTTGGCTGTGGGGTGAAAAATATATATTATCCGAGGGTGTTTTCAAGGAATGTACTAAAAAACTAAAGTACTTTCTCAACTGATCATTTCTTCTTATTAGTTGTAAATTATTAAGATATCAGAACCTGATATCAGCAATAATAAACGACAAGCCCACGTAATTCACAATAAAAAATTCATTTTAGATGGAAGCAAAAAAAATCTCACAGGGAGAAACACGCATTCGGTATTCGGCATAATATCGTTATAAAAGCCAACTCCTCCGAACTGCATTCCGTGTCAAATGGAATGTTTTTTTAGCTTTTGGGTAATTGTGTGTGCACACATTGCTTTACGGATTAAAAGCGGAGTTCTACGAAAAAGCATGCTGATTACCGGAGAGAATTTTCATGTTTGTTCCTACTTAGATTTTGGAATGGAAAGTTATTACAGTCACAAGCCAAGACAAGAGGTAATATTTTTATCAAGGTGGAAGTGGAAGTTGAAAACCATGTCAATTATAACCCATTCAATTTCCCCTCTCACAGCTAATTCACATTTTTTATCACCGAAAATGTGTCCATGTTCAACAAAAGCAAAACTCCGCTCTCAAGATTACATAGTGCACGACCCGCCTATAGAAGAAAAACTAGAGACCTTGCTATAATTTACTTACATCTTGATAATATATATATGCACTTTTGTGTGAGCATATTGAGAACAAGGCTGCGCAAAGATTTTTTGGGGAGAGAGAAAAAAAATGTTGAGAACATTAAAAAGTGTAACCGGGAGTATATAGCTCTGTTTTTATTATTATTCTCCTTCGGAGAGAAAGAGAAGTAAACAAGAGCGACTCGGAGAGAGTAGCGAGAAATTGGATCGATGAAATTGGCTGATATGACGAGCGATTGCTTTTTTCGCCATCGCGGATGAATTTTAAAGTCAGGCAGGGTTGCGCATTATACAATTCCACATGGATGACTTGGGAGAGTGGTGAATGAGCATAGTACATTGAAGGTTAAGCATAGAGGCTAGAAGTCAATTCAATTCAACTCAACCCAGTACAATATTTTTTTAATGTGCTTTGGTGTGCGGTGAACATGTACATTTTTTGTTTAGCGTGAAACTCTCTTTGATATCGTAGTATCCCCTTAACTCGACACAATGTATTATGGTGTGTAGTAGCATGCTTTGGCATCATGACATGATAAAACATACACTTTTTCCTACAAGATTATTATTACAATGTTGTGTTCGTGTACGTGTGGATAGTTGACGTTCAAGCCCATTGTTTTGCACACACACAAGTTAAGTAAGAGGTCCAGCCAAAAATCGTATGTATTTGTTGGGTGCATATTTATTCATTGGAAAAATGAATGTGATATGAGCAAGGAGGCCAGAAGAAAAAAATACATATAACTCTTGTTATAGATGGACATAATATTAAATGGACGTAGTAAAAATTGTAAATTGTGTACAAGAGTGTGTATATTGAAAGCATAGAAAGGAGCATGTTTTACGGGTAAGCAAGGAAAATAGTAGTTAGGTATATAGGAAGAAGGTAAAATTTCCCAGGCGCCACTTAATTACAGGGTTTGTAATGACCATTTTCTAAGGAAAAAAAACTACTCTCGAGGCAGAGAGAGAGAGAGAGGAAGGCTTAGAGTTAGAGGTTGACTTGACTTGCTACCACGTTTAGAAGATATGTATACACTTGCTTTAATATGCATTACACCTTCTCACTGACGGGTCAGGTTCTCTTTCTTCTTCCCTTCTCTCTCTCAGTCAGTTCATTGTATTTCTCTTTCATTTTCATACATTTGACTTTGTATTACTTATTGATCTTCATTAAGAGTCAGCAACACACACACCACTACCATCCACAGAGGAAGGCGACCGGGTGAAACTATTTCAAATCTAGAATATCATGCCCTCAGAAACACGTCGCATTTTCTCCGTCACAATCACTCATAGTTTTCCTTTAAATTACTATTGCGTTGTTGCAGCTCTAAAAATGTTTAATAATGTACTTGATCAATTTATGCCGTCTGAGTGAGTGCATAGAGTTATATAATATGCATGAAGAAGGGAGGAATGTGTGCTATAATGTATTCATATAGGTACACACACATATATACATTTACATGCGTAGTTTTGGACTAATCTCTCCCCCGGATAACTATCTCGAGAATTTTCTTTCGATTACTCCTGTGTAAGATCAATGTTTGATAACCTTTCGGAATAATAATGTAATTTTCTTTGGATTGGAGTTGGAGCCCGTAAACGGTGGCTGCGCTTATTTAATGTAGTTAGTTACGCATTTAATTTCTTAGAATATACTGCCACCACCACCGTGTCAATAGTTTTTACAAAGGAATGTTTCTCCTATTGTGTGCTAAGCTCTCTTCTCTCTGTTATGCTTGTGTTGTGAATGTTTTGTTGATTCCAGTTTTAATCGACCCTTCCCACTTTTCATTTATTATTCTAGCATGCTTCACATAGCACACATTGAATTGAAGCAACATTTTCACATTTAACTCTTTTATACGCATTTTCTCTCTCTCTCTCTCTCTCTCGTATTCTCGTGTGAATTGAAAAATATGTTCAATTGCGTGGATTCTCATTTTCCTTACATGACTTTTGAGCTTGCTCCGTTCCTGTTTCTCTCTCTCTCCCTGAGCGAAAAAAATAACGTTGCATGTGAGTTTGGGGCTGGATCGCACCATGAAAACGACAATGAACGATGATGGTTGATGATCTTATTGTTTGATCCACTCTCGAGCGATTATTTTTTTTCTTTTTACTGGTTTACATGTTTTGTGTGTGCGTACCTTCGTTTTTATTCTCTCGACTCCACACGAGTTTTTTAATTTTTTTCTCTCGCTCATTTAGGCAAGCTGCTGCTACTACAACTTTTCCAGAAGCTGTCAGAATTAATGGAAGTCCATCTTGGACTTGGACTGGAGAGAGAGAGAGAGAAAAGTGAAAAGATATCAAGGACGTGTGTGTGTGCACCACTTAAAACACACATTTTTTCCATATATTTCTGCTCTACATTTTCTCAATTTTGTTCAAACATGTTCGATTTAATTGATGGTTCACTTTGACTTTGCAACATCACAGAAAAGTCCTGGCCACAAATGCTCCCTCTTGCTTCATTATGAAAGAAATTAACTTTCGCTACTAAGTTAACGTGCAAGGTGCAAACTTAATGGCTTCTCTCATTCCGACAATAATTATCCTTTTGCCATTTATATTTTTTTCTATGGAGGAGCAGCATTGCTCAAACTAAATTTTTACGACTTGAGACTTGAACCACCGACTTGTTTCGTTTTGTGAGGAATGATGATCTCATCTCATTTCTCCTTCCTGAGGACATGATTGAAGCTTTCGCTAAAACTGGCGGCTACTTTTTCTCTCCTAGCTTTAATTTTAATGACTTTTAAAAACTAGATCTGAGGCTATTTTGTAATAAGTAAAATTGACTACTAAAAAATCCTTAATGTTGACCTAATTGATGACCCTTCATTTTTACGATAGTTTTGACTTTCAAAGAAGTATATGAAAATAAAAATGTGCAATTAAAAATTTGATACTTCTGACTGCAAGGCAAGCTGTTGTTGCAAACCAAGAGAAACCATATGCGTAGGCAGAGAATATTATGTTTTTTGTGTGAACGGATTGGTCACATTATATTTCAAGATGTTATAACTATTCCTCACATAAGACTGGCAATAAAAATGTTTTTTCTTCAGTGTTATGCTACTATATACCACCAATTGGCTACTACTCAACACAGATTATGACTAACTGGCTTGGCTACTGTGCGCCGCTCCCGTTGTCTGGAAGAAATGTTCCTTGTTTTTTTGTTTGTTTTTTTGCTATAATGAGCTGATGATCTCATTAGGCCAGTCAAGATATTGCTACTTGCTCCCATAATCCTTCCAAAATAAGTGTCCATTGAGGACGACGAGGAAGATCATTACGTCGTGATTTAGGACAGCGAGAATTCGCGCACATAAAAACTTTTCCAACGTGGAAGATCACAAAAGCGCAATAAAAACCAGGGGGAAGCCATTTCTTTTAGTAAACACTAACACACGAGAAGTCTATATGATAAGTGACCTTTTGTTTGTGAAGGAAACAAGCACGATGTCACGTTCTGATGAGACTTCGTTCACAAAATTGCGGAGCCAGTGAAGATGAGAAAAATTTTACTGCCGAAAAAAATGTTGAGTATGTTATTCATTACTTTTAACGTAACAGAGTTACAGTCATCATTTCTCCCATTCTGATTTATAATATTTTCTGTGGAACATTTAGCAGCTCGTATTTATACGCGTTTATTGCTTTTTCAGAGATCTTTTCCCCTTTTGGAGCCAAGATGGTAAACTGATATTCGTATGAAATATTATGTGTGTCTTGGCTGACGAGATCATACTTTTTTAATAGACGCAAACAACTCGCCCATATATGCTCAACGAATATAAAAATATAATATTTTTTTGGTGGAGTTGTACATTTCAATGATTGTCCGACCGATGATTTTGAAGTGTTACCCTTTTCCTTCATCGTGCAGTGGCAGAGCGAATGCCACAGAATGAATAATTGGAAATTGGGAACCAAAACCGCAAAATGGGCAGCATTATTTATTTGGGAAGATTGGAAAACATTTAACCCTTCTTCGTCATTGCACAGAGCAGACCATTGCCAAAGGTGAAATTAGATAATCATAAATTATTCTCGACGAAAAAAATCCCCTCATCGTCGTCCCAGGTGAAATCCAAATCCAACCATCATTTCTGATATGAGATTATATTTTTCGAAGATAAAAAAGGAAACGAGCGAAATAGGAAAGAGCTTCAAGGGTTGAAAATTTCTGGTGAAGTGAAGAAACAAGATCCTGGAATAAATCTGAAATAAATTGATTCACTGCAGGATCATGTCAGATCTTCACCTCTTTTCCTCTCTCCCCACCTCCTTCATTCAGCTTGAAATTGGAGTACTCCTACTACAGGGATGAGAAAAGCATACGAATATATATTTTTTTGTCTTCCTTTCCACTTCCAAGTTTTAAGTTTTTTCAGGCAGTTTTTATAGTAAAGTAATCTTAAAATGAAACCATTTGCTATCTTTAATGCTTGCTCGGTTGGTTGCACGTATTAATCTATCTTAACTAAAGGGAATATGATCAGGAGTGAGTGAGAGAGAGGCAGAAGCAAGTTTTCGTGGAGTCGAAGGAAGAATATAACCTGTTCCGGATTAAGGACGCTTTGTCCAACACAGCTTCTTGCATTGAATCTGGCTAGTTTGGTAGAAAAAGTTTGTGTTATTTTGCCATCTCAAAATGCTGCTGTATTTTCAAAGTTTTAATCAAGCAAGAGCCTCGCACATGAGCTTTTAAGCTTCACATAAAACAATATAACTTTTTTCGGAGACATATAAATGGAGTGTGTGTGTGTCTACTGTGTGGAAGGATGGATGCGATGAAGTACTGATATACTTGACATATGCTCATTGGGGTTGATTGTGAAGTTTCCTTTCTTTTAAAGTTAGCAGTACTTCTTCGCTCCAACAACCTTCAGCGACCTTTATTATACGAAATAAGGTGGATTGGATTGGAGTCGATGCGAGTTGGCAAAGAAAATTGTCGAACATTTAAGGAGCATCCCTGTAATATTAGCCCTCTACGTTTATACGACTGCATCCACTCATTTCACCATTAACTCCTAAAAGCATAATTTTTAAGGTTATACTTTAGGGAGTATATGTATGTTACCTTTAATAGAACCTGCTGGAATAGGGTACCTCTCCCACAGTTTTTATATACTTGTCCACATCCACCCTACCCAACTAGACCTTTACGAAGGATCTTGCACCTTTTTTTGTCTTCGTGAAACTGTACACCTTAACCTTGTCTAATAAATAGGAAACAATTCAAAAATAAAATGCATTTTCATGTGACGGGCGAAGGAAGAACGGGGCCGAGGGAGCACGAAACGAATACTTGTTGAAGAAACAAAGTGTTCCTTTCGTTTATGGCGTACGTGAGTTAGGACTAGGACCGAGTGCAAGAAGATGAGAGATGCACACTGAACCCTTACTACCCTTTGCCAGATTTTCTTCGTCTTCACAATGCCTGTTTCTCCACTCCTCCTAGTTGCCAGGTTAGTTGACGCTGGTGTGGTGTTGTAGGCTTATTGGAAATTCAGAGCTCATACATTGTGTGAAAAAGGATACCTGTCCAGTTCGAGAGGAGACTGTTTAAAGATAGTGGAGATATGTAGAATGTTATTCACGAAGGATGGATCGCGTATGCTGGCCTGGCGTACGTGCTTCTGGAGATATGCGGGTTATTAGTGTTGGCCTTTTACTGATATATTCCTCAGATTAGAAAAAAAATGTTGTATATATTCCTGCTCAGTCCACAAATGTGTATTCTGTCTTTTGGCGTAGGTAGGTATTAGGACTTCGAAGGAAATATATAAGCCTTAGAGTTCATCCAAGATTCTGCCCATTTAGAAACAGTATTAACTAATTTTTTCCAACAAAAAAATTACATTCGTTAAGAGTTGCTCCTTCTCCGTATCGCTTAATACGTGTGCAACGCATATGCCCATGATATGATAGAAACCAGCAGAAGCTACTCTCGTAATAATTTTTTTCTTCCACGAGTAATAGCAATAATAATAACAATAATCTGAGCAGGCCTTGTGTACTCTTAAGTCCTTCTCCTTCCTCATATTAAATACATGTGCGTATGTATATTGCATGCGGTCAACATGTAGCAGAGTTTTGTGCATGCATTATTATAGAAAATAATAAAAAGAAATGAAATGAGGTTTTCCCTTTGCCACCACTCGCTGCATTTTCGAAGGATTTATGAGTCTCCACTGTTCAAAAAAGGGTTATTTATATTCTCACGTTTTGTGCGCAGAGGAAGGAACTTGAGAGAGAGAAGAAGTTCCTATCAAATGTACTTGCAATAAAGAGCTACTTCGCCTAAAACTTATGTACTTCAGTCCTGAAGACTTGTCTTGTCTCCTAATTTTTTTCCGAAGAATAAAAACTTATTTCCATCCTGTCCGAGGAAGTATAGTCTTCTTTTATATTTTTCATTTCACTCCTTCATGGTTCGTTGTCGACTAGTCGATGAATTCATGCATAAATACTATATTTTATCTATGTTCGAAAGAGTGAATCCAAGCATGTCGTCGGCGCTGATTTCCTTCGGAGTTTGGCAACCATCTACACAATCTACATACATCTCTGAGAAATGTTCTCTTGGCTTTTGTTTTTTTCCAATTACAAAGATAACCATTTCGCGTCTCCTATCGATCTTTATTGTTTTCGCTGACGCTTCCATTCCAAACAGTAATAGTCTCGAGCAATGAGTATAGATAAAATAGCAATCTTTGGTCTTGAGGATATATACATTCCTATACACTAGAATATTTTATGTAGATGAGCTTGGAAATTCCAACAGTCGAGAGCTGATGAAAAAATGACATGCTATTCTTGGAGGTCTTGCTGGTCTCGTCTGAAAGGTGATCGAAGCGACTTCCCTCGAGTGATATTTTTAGAGAAGAATCTCTCAGTTTAAGACGTAGTTTTTTAAGATGCCATTTCGGACACAACAGATTTGAATCTTTTCATCCCTTTCAAAAAAAAACTTCCATAAAAGCAGCAAAGGTAATCATAAAATGCAGTCATAAGTCGTATAATAACAGTAAAAAAATGTTCATCTCTTATGAAAATATTCGTCGACTCTTTTATGTCCACTTTAATGACACTGGCTGTACCTTGCGTTGCCCTGATGTCATGCTAGTTAACGACCAACTAGAACCACAATAAATTTTCAAAAGAGAAGATATTCAAAGATGTCGTGTAGGATGCAGTCGTATTTCTCTTTTAGGTGGGTCCCATCCAAAGATTTAAATTTCATTTGAGGTATCATAAATCATAATTAAAATTACAATGTCTTCAAGAATGGTCCTTGTGGTCACCATATGTATATAATCCATGGTAAAACTGTTGTGCTTGATTTAGATGCCAAATTAATTTTTTGAAAATTACGACCACGAATAATTAACCGATAGATTCAATTTAGTACTGGCTGCAGGTGAAGTATTGGTGATCGGGACGTTAATGTTCTTTGGTATATTTTCCAGTTACAATAATTGGTACCACAATGTCCGAAAAATAGGTTTTTAAAAGGAGATGCACACATAATGGCTAAAAATGAACTCATTATGATAAACAGGTCTGTGAACCTTTTGCTTTAAGAAGCGTATATAATAGCATCATAATAGTTATTATTTTCAACAGGCCATATTTCTTTCTTTGCAAACTCGTAAATACCCCAAGAATGGGCTTTTTCCTCAATGTGCAACGTGTGAATGCGAATACACAGAGTATCATCATCATCATCTTCATGCATGATGTATGTATATGCATGCTCGTTTGCGTGCGACTAGCATAAAACAACGGGATCTTTTAGGTAATCACTTCAACTTCAAGGCACCATCATCATTTTCCTCTACCGCTATCGACACACTAGTAATTTTGACTCAATTTGACTGCGCACTCTGCCAACTCAATTGGCATTTTTGTAGGTACAGATTCTTTATGATACGGCATTTCCCGGATAGTGAGAGTACCGGTATGCAACCATTTAATGGCAAAGTATGCTTTAAAAATTCTTTAAAATGAAAAATGCAGAATTGAAATGTAAATTTTTGTAACCGTAAAAATGCCTTTATAGAAGTGATATAGGCTTCCTAAAATGACCACACTGAAAATCAATATGTGTGAGCAATTACCACATTCCAAATTTTTAATAGTTTACACCAGTGTAGTCGGCTCAATCGATCCATCATCGAAACAAATGAGAATTTGTGCTCCACGTGAGAGGAAAAAGCTTAGAAAAGAAACAAGCGAATTTTTCTAGCTTACCCAGAGTTTAGATCCAATATTCAATAAATATTCCAGATTACTTTTAACAATTAAACGGTTACAGTTCCACAGGGTTTCACTTTTTTCGGACGGACGGTTGCCACCATTTATTTATCGTCTTATTAGTAAAGGGGAACAGTGTCCCGGAGAGTGCGACAACAAATTCATTTTGAATTCAAACATGAAACTTTTTCAACTTTAAAAAATTTCTCCACTCACAATCCGACACTCGGAAAAAATTCCAAATTCAACTACTTCTTAAAACCCGTAACTTATTTCTACATTCCATAGAAAACGGAGTATTTTTTTCCTTGGGGAGCCAACTCCACAGAGATTATTAAAGTAGGACGGTGTTCCAAATTGAAAATTTTCGTCTCCACCCTTTTTGTCTTAGGCAGATCGGCAGTCTTTGATTTTGTATTGTTCTTGTAGAAAGCGCATTTAGGTAAAAATTCCAAATAGGTTGTTCCAATGACAGTTGGTATAACACAAAACAAAAATTGCACAATTGAAAATTACTTTTTATCGCAGCGGTTCGTATTTATTGCACATTTTTTCGTATACATTTTTTCACGTCTCCTCCAAAACGATAACCACAACTGACAATGTGCTCGCAATTATAGCCTTTCGTGTCTCGTTCGCTCTCTTCTCTTGTTTTCCACAAAGAATATATCCACAATTCTTCCGTGAAATGCTTGTCTCTCTCTCTCTCCTATTCCTTTTCTAACTAGAAATAGGAGTTTTTGGGAAAACAGTACTGCACCGTTGTTCACTTGACCGTCGAGTCGAATGGGACAGTGCACTTGCCTCTGTCGAATGATATTAAAATTGTTATTGTTTTGGTAGGTATTTTTCAAAAGAAGTAAGGCTGAGGTATTCTATTTTATTCTCTCTCTGTCCTCTCTGTCGTCGTAAATATCAATATGAGAACATGTATATATGCAGTTCAGGAGTAGGATATATCATGTATTTCTCTCCTCTCTCCTCTCCAACTCTCCAACACACAAAAACTACAATGCACTTTATTCATTCCTCCAGGAGGAATCAATACATACGTTTCACTTGGAAAGAGGTTTTGAGTTGACTGGATCTTATTGGCTGTGGTGACCAACAATACTACGGCAGAGAATGGCACTGCTCCTGCTTCTGTTGTTGCCAGAAAACATTGTAATGTAATGCGATGGACATATATGTAAGCGTTTTATGTATTGCGACTCTTCTCCTTTACTTTTTTCCCTATGTTACATTAAATGGGGAGAAGGTTTCTATATAGTGAAGAACTAGCCCTCCATATTTTTCTATGTAAGTTTAGTTAAGGATATATACTTATACTTTTAGGACTAGGACCGAATCATCCTATCCTGTCCAATATCACGAGGAAAGATCTACACAATTTTCTACATGAAAAAGTGTATATACATATTCATATATTTCTGCTGACGGAGGTGGTTTGGCCAGTTTACTCCTGCTTCACTCTTTGTGCCTCTCTCTCTCTCTCGCCTGTAAAATGTGTGATAATATGTGAGCTCCTCTTGCATGTCGTGTGTGCTCAGCTTATAGGAGGCATCCCTTCATATAACATTTATGGTTTTGAGTCGCCTTTCATGATGAGTGCGAGTCGGTCGGTCATGGTGTAATAAAAAGTGTTGTGTATTTATAAAAGTAAATGTTGTATTCGTGCATGCATCATGCATTCGGGAAAAAACTCATCTATAATGCAACCAAACTCACACACACTTCACAGCTCTTTGTGTTACTTCCATGTCTCTCGTGTCTACTGCGTCAAGTTGACTTTACCCTTGCATATGCTTCTCGCAAACCACATGTGTACTTGTAGTGAAATACGGATATAGAGATGGACCTTTTATTGAAATTCTTCCATGCTCAAAGAGATCTTATAAAGATTCAGCTCAAGTAAATGAGCTGTGCGAGGAGATCATATACGTTCTCTCAAGTTAAACGCTAGACTCATCCCATGAATATGGATGTGATATCATCATGTTCTTCTTGCGTTCCGTTCTGCAATCATACTCTCCGAACATTGCAGCACAGTCAGCAGTGAATAAGCCAGACAGTGGAAAAAAGGAGGGTAGGACTAGGGCAGCATCTCTTTTTTCTTCAGATTTTTGTGTGTGTGCATGTACCTATCCATTCCATCCTTTGAGGATAAAGTGCACACACACGCACATAGGATTATTGAGTCAGGTTTTCTTGGAAGGAGAACGCTCTGGGTTAAATATTTCTCTCTCGAGAGAGAGTCTTGAGAGTATATATATATTTTCAGTCTGCTCCTGCTGCCTCAACCAGAGCTCTTCGCTGATTTAGTGGGATGTGGGTGGTAGTGTGGTAATGTAACACCAGACCTGGATTATGGCATGGATAGCTTTTCATGCAAGAAACTTGTGTGTATTATTGCTTGTATGTCTGGCTCTAAACGTTATGCACCCTCGCAATGCTCTTCCAAAAAAGAACATCTTTTCTGCATTTTTTTTCTTCCTCTTGGAAGAGAATATATAAAATGTAATCTGTGCACATACATAACATGAAGGGAGTGTACGAGCAAAGATCAGTGAATCCATGTAGTATAGATAAGCACTCACGGCATCTTTGTTTAGTAACAATAACATGGAGCGGGACAAGATACTTGTAAAACGATTTCCCTTTATTCCACACTTGTACTCGCTAAAGGGTTTAGAATACAGTAAATATGTGCGGGCACATGCTTTGCATCTCGAGAATGCATGAATGGTCAAGCAATATGCACAATTCAATTCATTCCCGAAATGAAATCCAATTTTCGTATTAGAGATGTTGCACTTGCTCTCTGCGATTTTGATATTATTCACGACGAGAACACAGATTCTTTTGAACGGAATGAGTAAGCCGAAGATGACGACGATGCATCCCGCTCGGAAACGACATTCAGCCAAGGACTGACAATGAGATTGCGAATTGCTCACTCGGCTCGCTGATTAATAAATAAAAGTACATATGCACACGCCACAATATTTTATGCTATTAATGGGCCATCGTATATTATTAAGGCAAGTGTTGACCACGCCTTTTGCAACAAGCTTTAAATCGTATGTATGAGTTGAGTTGATGAAAGTCATTCATGGAAAGATATTTTAGGACTGGCCATGATAAAGAAAGCTAATAATACAAGCTCACAAATATATATAACATGAATGGCGAGTGGAAGATGGTAAGATGGTTTTGTCACTTGTTCAAAAATAGAAACGACGCAACTTCAAATATAATAATTCATAAAAGTGAGCATAGTAATTTTCCACAGTCCGTTTATGAATGCTGGCGAAGAAATGTGCAAAAAAATGCAACTTTTTATATGTATTCATTTGATATGATGATGCTCATGAAAAGAAACGGACTACAAAGCATAAAAAGGTGATGTAAATCGAATAAATGTCATAAAAGTAGTTACAGAATGTATCAACTTCGTACCGATTAGCTATATTCATGTACATTTTTAATAGGCAATCTTCTTGATCTTTATACTGTGAATGTGTGTCTTCGTTCAACTTCAACCGTTACATACGTCATTCGAGTCACTATCTGTGCTTTGCACTTGTCTGTATGGTTTAGATTTACACTCGAGGGATTTCTTGATTTTGTAGACTTTGAAGTGTGTATATGCACAATGTGATCATTGTTTCATTCTGCACCCACGACCAGTGAATAGGCGCACATTTGCTGGTGGAGTGTGTGGTGCAACATATGCAAATTTTCAGTCTAGCCTTGAAATCATATCTGAATCATCATCATCAAAATCGTCAGGTATAAAGAGTTGAGAGAGTCGTGTTGGTTCACTGGTTTAAAAGCAGAGTGGATTTAGAGATTCAAATTGTATTTGAATATCATAAAACACTCTGTCTCGTCGAGATTCGTATCAGCAGAGATGTAGAGAGATGACGAGGATATAGTATATTTGTGTTTGGTACCAGGCTGGCTGGATAGATCAAGTCAAGTGGAATAAAATTATATTATCAACTTCACCCCTGTGCCAAAACAGCAGGACAAGTTGACAACAAGTGGATTTCTCACACCAGCATGCATTATGCAAACATCAGAAAGAGACAGGCGATAAACTTTGTTGGAGAGAGAGAGAGGGACAAAATGGTAAAAAAGAGAAGTGATTTCGTATGCAGAAATAAAACCAGTACAACAGCATTCATACTGATACAATGTATAATGTTGAATTGAATTGCGAATGTGATTCCAAAATGCAAAAAAAAATTTGCAGCAACTCTTTTCGCCAGACAGACCGGATCGTCATTAAAATGGCCTTAAAGCAACAAGCATTTTAAAGAAAATGCTGATACACGCATCTGGAATGAGTAAAATAAAATGTATTTGTGAGCAGGCAGCGAGAGCCGCACTCAATGGAACGAAACAAGTACAAAGTATGCATGTATTTTTGTGAGAAAGAATGCTGGAATGAGTTGACGTAAACACAAGTATACGAGTCACATCGGCAATGAATCTTTGATCTGTTATGTTGATTAGAGAGAGAGAGAGAGAGAGTCTTAATTGGCCTGCTAGAGTTGCTCATTACAAGGAAAATTATTGTGACTGAGCATTTATGAGGATGATAGGATAATTAGCCTCCCTTTTGGATTTAACAGCATTCATTGAGCAGCTTGTTTTCTTGCTAATTGTAAATTATGACTTTCCGTCAATGACATATTGCTTCGTAAAAAAATACCTAAAACCTTTTACTAATAAAACGAAACCGGCAAATCTAATGAACATTTTTTCAACAGCCAAACTTTCTGTGCCTCATTTTTTTCTAAGAATTTGCAACTTCTCCGTAAGGCTTTTTATATTATTCTCCTTCAAAGGTCACGACTTGTTTGCTTCGGTCACGGTCACCTTTTAAGGCTACTTGTATATTTTTTTATTCGCTAATGCATGTCATCAAAAAAATACTTTTCCTTTTTTTCGAGTACCCCAAAACATTTTTTTGCACAACATTTTTGCGCATCGAAATTCATAACGAGAGCTGTTCTCTATAAAAAAAAGTTTTCGGGGAGTACTCGTACCTGTGCAAAGATTAAAAGTTATAGACGCCCTGCGGCCTCCTTGATTTCATATGATGATTTGATTCTCGAGTTTCTTCTTCTCACCATCTGCAATATATCATGGTTTTCCACAGAAATATTTTTCCAGTTGCAAAAATTAGTAATTGCTTGTAAAAACCATTGATTTTCTCATGAGCATTTATATAAGAAATATATATGAGAAATGTGCCACTCTTTTTTTGCATCAAAATGTCAAATAATATTTATGGCCAGTGGTTTCGGCGCCAGCAGTCTGGAACTAAATGTGTGGACGTGTGAAGCTTCGCAAATGTGAAGAG
Source organism: Heteromurus nitidus (assembly GCA_034687055.1). Lineage (NCBI taxonomy): Eukaryota > Metazoa > Arthropoda > Collembola > Entomobryomorpha > Entomobryidae > Heteromurus > Heteromurus nitidus. Next base: position 27,940 of record JAQFZW010000304.1, read on the forward strand.
GATAAAATGAAGAAGCAAAAGGGATTTTACAGAAAGGAAGAATATATATTTCATAGATGGAGAGAGCGAGAGCGGCTGACTGAGAGTGTGAGTGAATGAGTAACTTTCCACACCCCGATAATTTCATGATAATTTTTATTATTGACTTATTGCCATAATATTGATGTTTTATTCAAATCACACAATTTTAAGAAAGATATATATATTTTGTTTCTTTTTTATCATATGCATACTTATACAATCTTTTCGTTGAGTTTTGCAGATATATATAACTGGAAGCGTTTCATTTGACTTTGCAAAGGGTGTTGTTACACATATACTTACTTTTAAGCGGTAACCTTTTTTCCATTTATATTTTTTATTTGGCTTGAGATAAATAATACTGATGGTTCTTTTGCAGATTTGATTGATGATAATCTAGGCAAAATGCTTGATTAGAATAACATGATAAGAATTTTTGTGCACACCAAGGTTTCTTCTTATAAGGTAGTTTGCTGAAAACTTGCACAGGAATCATTACCACGAAGAAATGCTAAATTCTCAATTCCCCCAGGGACGGAGTCAATCGGCTTCAGCCTCAACCGACTCGAGCTCGTGGAGGGAGCAGATACAGCCGTCGCAGCGGCCGCTTTGCAGCATGAAGCACAACAGGTTCTGGCGAAGAATTGGACTGCTTGATTAACTAGCCTGTCATACGGCTCAAGACTCCGCAGCCATATTGGGAGAAAGTCCCATGTCCGTAATTGGTCTGGGAGCGCGTGTCTCGTGTGGCGTTGCAAGAAGCTGAGAAGGAGAGCGAACATGAGGAGAAGCCCAACTGGAACGGAGACCACATAGAAAGCCACCGGCCCCAGCATCGACAACGAGAAGACAATGAGTGGGAGGATGAAAAACATGAAAACAAGGTAGAACACAGCGAACCACCGATATTTGGCGGTGACACTTCCCAACGCGGCTGCCATTCGAATGGGGAACCGTGTAAAGGGAATTGGGTAGAAGAGCAGGATCCCGGTGAGGTTGAATAGGAAATGGCAGAGAGCTAATTGGATAGACCACTTTAAATTAGGGCCTTCTGCGGCGAGAGCTGCGAGAGCGGCGGTGGTCGTCGTGCCGAGATTCGAGCCGAGAGTGAGTGGATACGCTCGCTCCAGAGAGATCATGCCCATTGCTATTAACGGGGTCATGGCCGATGTGAATACTGAGCTTGATTGAACCAAGACCGTCATTACTGCTCCGACGAGCATCGCGAGGTAGCCGGTGAGGCAGGGGATGTATGGGATGTCGGCATTTACAGCCTTCTGAACCGCCACGGCTAATTTCCCTAAAATGTTTGAGTTTGAGAGAGAGAAAGAGAAGAAGAAAAGCAGCACATTTAGACTTCTTTCCACGTAGCGAATATACAATTTGATTATTTTGTGCGAGAGTGGCCCACAAAAAAGTTTTCCTCCTCATGAGCCTTGACTATTTTCCATGAAACAAAGAAAGCTCGTTTCTCTCAAGGAGAAAACAAGAGAAATTATATTCGGCTCGTGTGTGCATGTTCTTTCTCAGATTGCATAAATCTCGAGAGCGTCCTACATTTTACGTGGGTGTGGGTGTGCATACTATATTTTACCTTTGAGCAAAGAAGAAAGTACTTTCACTATGCAGACTAGACAGCCACATAACAGCACCAATGATATCCCCAGAAGAATAAGACCGACAGTCAGATCTCCAAAATCGAACATGTTGAACAAATATTTACCTGAGAAAAAAGAGACAATAGTAAAAAACATGAAAAAATTGAAGTTTATCCCATTATCTCGTCCGGTATTCTTCGAAAAGAGAGATCTTCTTTTCTCTCTCTCACTCTCTCACTTGCGCAAATAACAACAGGATATTGCACACATGCAAAACACTCCCAAGTGCCACTTTATCTATTAACTTGACTCGTGCTTGACGTTGACGTAAACATAACAGATTACGAAATAAAAATATAAACGAGCGCATTTGGGATGCATTTAGCACTTACACTTTTTGGCAGTTTTGACACTAGTTTTACTATCATTTCCCAATTGGACATCAACATCATCATCATCCCCATCACTCTCTGTTCCAGGAATCATATCAGAACTCGTTATGGTACTCATATCACTTGTTGTGGTCGTGTTGCACCATACTTTCAGAAGTCGAGCATCATCGTACTTGGGATCTTTGATGGACCAACCGATGATAACATCCTTATTTACCTGAACATAAAAAAGGATGCAAAACACTTTGCAAAAAATGTATATTTGAGTAAAAGCTGAAAATTAGCTAATGTATAACGTAACACATTATACCTGAACAACCATCGAGGTGAACGGCTTGGTCAATAAAGATAACACCTGTATTTCCCCTCCTTTCTTTGATTCCAAGTCAAACACACTTATTATCTTGGCTGTTGAGAGCTCGAGATACGCTGCAAACATTGCAAATATGTACAGACATTAGATACAAACTTGCATATACTTCAAATATGATTATCCAACGACCAACGAGTGCCCACTTCACCTGAGCTACATATTTACTATTCAAATAATTTTGTTGAGCTATGGAGTGAGAGTGGTCTACTTTATTTGCTCCTCGAGTATATTTGTGTATGCAAATAATCTGTATGTTGCTTACAAGTAAATGTTTCAACGATGAGAAGCGTAGTAACAGTCAAAAGGTTGAACATGTCGTGCAACACAGCGCCTCCGAATGCTCTCTCGAAATCATCCCGATTTGACATGTGAGTCAAAGCGACAACAGTGTTCGTGATGCTCGTCCCTATATTCGCACCCATTATTATCGGAATGGCAGTCTTTACAGAGAACACTGGAATAGTGAAAGGGGATACACAGTAAAAAAAACCCATAAAAAACCTGTGTGCAAATTAGACAAAGACAAAGTGAAACGTACATCCAGAGGAGACCAAAGAGACGACTATTGATGTGGATGTGGATGAACTCTGAACGGCTACCTGCAATTGGACACATGAAAATAAATATAGATGCCATTTCAATTCAGTTAGGTTTGTGGTTTTGAGGCAAAATGACTTCAAAGCAGATGTATTTGCACGGGATTCTCATTGTGAAATATAAGTAACGTACCGTAACTAAAATGCCCATCATCACTCCAACGACGGGATTACTTATGAGTGTTTCTTTCTGTAGAGCTTCGCCTGCATTCAAAAAATATTGCCAGTATTCAATTTACATACGTTCACAGTAGGTCACCTGCAAAAAATAATAGTACCTGCAGCCCTTCCAGCAATCAGTCTAAATGAGTCGCTCAGAAATCCCAACGAGCACACGAAAAAGTACATGAGGAACAGAATGGCACAGATTTTCGACAAAATCTGCTTCCAACTAGTTGGCGGCTCTACCACCCGTCCTAAATTCTCTGCGAAGAAAAAATGCACAAAGAAAACAAGAAATATATTCGTCACAAAAGTACATATATTCACATTTATAAATACATTTTCCCATGTTAGTTTCCCAAGTTGGCGAGCAAAGAAAGGATATTAATGTCGGAAAGGGAGAGAATGGTCTCGACAATTTATTGCTTTAATCAATTGCCATCTAGAATCACTTGTCCACCACCTAAGCACATACTCGGCGACGAAAAGCACGAAGTTTTTTGTATTATTTTTTCGGAGGAAAAAAAAGACATGTTGTGGATTACCATTTACAGAAGTCCCTGGGGTTATGGATGATCCATTAAATTCTGTTCTGTCGTCTGACATTGAGTCATCCGAAGGTGGGTAGTAGATGATCGTATGTTTTGGATGATACGCTCCCGTTGTTGTTGTCGAATCCAGCACCGTTCCTCCCGTTCTGATGCCGCCGGAGGACATGATGAGTGGTACTCCTTCTGCTCGTAGTGCTTCTGTAGATGAAGGTGGTTGCTTCGTCGTATCTCCCATGATGACAATTTCCGTGAAATGCTATATTCTTAATCGAAGTCTCCAAGATTTTCTTCTACATGTTAACTACTTGTGGAAATACTTCCAGTTCCAAAAATATACTTATTATTTCTGCCCAGGTGCTCATTATTGTCCAAAAAGAAAGTGTTCAGTCTATAAAAACCGTTCCCCAAGCGGAAAGGTTGAAGGTGAGCAAAAATGTGATTAAGCAAAGTTGCGATTTTGCCCAGCTGAGGATATAGAACAAAATTAGCACACTTGTTATAAACTTGGTTATAATTATAACATACTTTTTTATGTATATACATTTTCTAAAATTCTTTAAAAGTCTCTACTCCTAAAAGTCTACTTATGCATGGAATATCCTTGTTTCAAAATTGACACCCAAATCGCATTCCAATTTCGATGAGTTTTTCATGCTCGACGAATTAGAAAGAAAAAGTGCATATTTTATAAAGATTTGCTCTTTTTTTATATGAGAATACTGCTTACCTTGTTCCTCCATAATGCAAAAGTTTTTATTCCTTTTCAGTCACAGCAACATCTGCTTATTATCTCGGTTCCGTCTTCGGAGTGACGACAAGAAATAAAAATTGTAATTTGTTTCTCAGTTCTCACATACGTCTGGGAATCCTCCAGATGTTTGCAGCTTTTCCCCCTCTTTCCAACTCAATACTAAATGAATAATTCTGCTTCTTTTTTTGCCAGTTGTAATTTGTAATCATAAAAATGGAGAAAAATGAGATTGGAGGAATATAATGTAATGAATTTTTTTTAAATGTGGGAAGGAGAGAGGAAGAATTGTGATTGGATTTTTTCCGGTTTGGTGAAGCTTATGCTCCTTTGTTACATTCTAATCCGGCAACGGAGAATGTATAACATGATTTTCCGCTTCTCCGGTAATAACCCATTGTATATTTACAAAAGAAAGATGAAGAAATTGTATGATATTCTTTCTCTTTGTGTATAGTCACTCGAGTTCAGTGTGTTGCATCTGTCTCACAAACCGACAGACTGACGGTATCAAGCAAAGGCCCACATTGCTTTATAGAAAGCTTTCTCCGTGAGAGAAGAGATGATTCGTTCTTGTATGTGAGTTTTGAGCACCACCAAGACCAAGCGTACGGAACTTTTCCCGGAGAATATTCCACTGCTGAGCAGCCTATGGAGAAGTGAAGTGGAGAGTGGTATTCGTAACGATATGCGTGTAGGATGATAACAACACTTTCAGGAAGAAAGTCCATATAACAAGTGACAATAACGGGGGAAACTGTACAAACTTATTTTTTTCAACGACAACGCGACGACACGACCTACAATACCGGTTTGGGCCACCTACAAAACAACCATTTGGAATGAGGAAAGGATTATATTATAAAACCACTCTGAGAATTGTATAAGTCATGTTGCAGCTGTTGCCGTATAATAACAGGTAGAAGGTGAAGAACTGATTTGAGTTTTTTTTCTCCGTTAAGTGAGAAGAGAAAGAGCGAATATCAAATCTAAATAGGAAAAAATAACAAAGGCAATTTAGGGTACTTTCTTCAAACTGAGAATTCTATAAGAAAATCCCGTCTCACTTCAGGTTCAAAAAGGCTAAACGAGTCTAGTAACTCAACAGTAACGGGAGAAAATGGGAACCCTGATAATCCTCGTGGACAAACGTGGAGAAAGTGGAACGAGTGTAAAAATGTGTCTACTTCTTCTAAATAAAACCAGCGTGTGTGTGTGTATCCCAATGCCACTATCACTATCTTTACCATAAAAAGTTTTTGCACACCAGACCAGACCACTCCACTGCTGCGAATGTGGAGAAAGAGGAGAGAGAAGCTTATGCTGGTTACAAATGTTGTTGACTGAGCGGAAGCACATTGAGGACAAGAATGAGCCAGCACTCTATAAGCTGACGTTTTTTGGGAGAAAGAGAGAAAGTTTTTGTAGTGGAGCCTATGTATTTTGGCTATAGGACAACCTCGTGATTTTCCACGGTTGCAATCGATACGTTATGAAGCAGGAAAACGTGTGTAGTATTCTCTCTCTCTCTTCTTCGCAGAAGGCAAACGCTGTCTAAACCACATTCTGTTTTTCGAGAGATACGGATAGACGCTAAAGGAGCATTTTGTTGGGGTAACTGCACAATCACATGGCGAAGCGAGAACGCTAACCATTAGTGGGAGATATATGGAACGTTATATCTGGCCTTGAGGAAGTGTTACCCACATTTTACTCGTCCAATTTCTCTCTCTCTCGTGGCTGAAAGCTTTGTAAATGTGGTGTAAAAAGTAAGCTACATTATGACGGCGGGCGACGTTTGACACACAAATTGCTTTCGACGTGTGCTTTTTGGCGAATTGAAACAACGTTTCGTGATGACTTCTCACGACTTTGCAGCCCGGCCCAAATTGTTTGGAAAGAGGTCTGCTTTGGAATAAACGTGCGCTCCATTTTTAGCGAATACACCTTCAACGCTGCTTTATATTTAACCCTTTTGCGTAGCAAGTTGTAAGCATGAAGTTTGCGGATCGGATGCATTATGAAGTTCTCTCTTAAGTGTTATTGATATTTGTCATCATTTACTTGCAAATGCCATCGCTGTCATCCATGAAATAATGGGATTGAATGAAGTAAAATTGGAAGGCAGACTCGCACCTGAGAGCTACAAGCTACAAGGAATTAGCAGAAACGCTTAGAGTTATTAAACTTATGTAGTACATTATGCAACATTAACATGTACCTAACAAAGGAAACTTTCTTCGGGAGAAAAGTGTCCCATGTCTCTGACGAAGGATCTTCTTTGACATTATAACGCCCACGACAACTTCTCACCAGAACTAATAACGTACCTGTCAAGATTTCAAGATATGCCAAGAAAGAATACAAATAAATACCTACGTCTTACTTATTCAATATGTCAAAGGTCAGAAGAAATACGCAAGGCGGAATATAATGCATTCTCATATTTTATTCAAAATGTTCAGACAATAGCGGAATAAAAAAGAGTAGGCGGAGAGACAGGAAATTCCATGCCATTTATATGACGTGAATTCATATTATTACATCCAAATGACATTAGTCTGGCTATTCAATATAATTTCAATCAACCGGAACATGGATATAATTTCATTGTCGAATACTATTTCTTGGAACTGCGAGCAGATTTTTCTATCGCAGGGAAATATGAAAATTATGAAGGTTGTAGGCGAAATGTTGCTCGAAGCAGAATAATAAGCAACGTATATCCAATTTTATTGACAATGAATGAATGCATACAAACATACATAATCCAGGGAGGGAAAACGGGTAAAATGTGAGTGAGTGAGTGAATGTTTTGTTGTTGGAAAAGGAACGGAAGGAGCGGAGCTAGAGGCATCCTATCAATAAAACCCCGAATTCGGAAGCTGCCCACTCCCAACTCCGCTACCAGATGGACCTCGTTGCATGGAATTCCAAGTCGTGTTCTTTTCCGCAACGGTTTTTCTTCTCTCAACTCAAACTCTGGTGATAAGCATATTCTGAAATTGTGTATTCATTTATACATACGGCATCGTTTATGAATATCTTGCGAACCTTATGCACACGTTATTTCTCCCCTTTTTTATGCCTTTTACATATTCAATGAAGAGCAATATTTTCCCAGCTCTATCATGTTCAAATGACAGAAACAAATAATATTGTTCGCATACATAAAAAAATATTCTCGCTCTCAGAATTTTTTTTTTGAAAAAAAAACTCCCTTTGTTCGAAAGAGTTGATATTAGTTGAGGAAAAAAGTGATTATGCAATGAGCTTGAGAAAGTGAAGCGCACACAGTGTGTTGTGAATTTAGTGGTGACAGTTATGCTACTAACATTAAAACTAGACTTCCTCCTTCCTCTTCTCTCCTTCCTTTCTCCGCACATACGCCATAGCAGATTGTTGAGGAGAAATGGAAAAGGTCCAAAATGTCTTTATGCTTCATATTTTCACAGAGAAACAATGGCATGCATAATCAGAGTATGGAGTTGACTGACGAGCATTCGCTCCTTTTACGAGAGTTCACTTCCTCCAATAAAAATCTTATGCTTTCATTTTCATATTTTTCAAGGTTGCTGCTGGCTGGATCGAGAAAACTGTGAAGTACAAAAAAGTATATTAAACTGACGAAAGTTTTTATCATCATGAATGAGAGTGGGATATATAGAATGGTGCCGTAAGCTAAAGTTTTTTTTACTTTTTAAGACGCGCTTCTCAGATACAGCGTACTGTTTGGAAGGGATAGATACTTAGATGCGAGTTTTATCTTCTCGTTTTCCATATTCAATTTGTAACATGAAGGGTGCATATATAAAAAAAATTGGGATGAGAGAAGCTTATGTGTTTCAAAGTAGCAGATATAGATATCGTCTATATACTTAAGTAGTAAGATGGTCAACTTGGCTTTGTATAGTTTGGAAAAAAGACGTAATCCAGAATACAAAATTGACTACTCCTTTCTGCCACTTTGAAGATTGGCGGAAGTGAGGGATGTGAAAGTGAGCTGAGATATCTGGACAAAGTCCTCTCCTACTTATTTAATACTCACTCATTCACTCCGTGTGAGTTGGTATATACCACTCGAAGCTGTGAACCACATCTACCCCAATTCGTCTCTGAGGCGAACAAGGGAAAGTGGACGAGTGGGATTGAAGAGGGAACAAGAGAGAGAGAGAGGAGAGAAAAGCAATAAGACGGAGTAAAGAAAAAAGTCTGTTGGTCAAGCTGAAGCGGATAGGCGAGGATCGCTGAGAGGCGAGAAGAATGAGAGAGGGAAAGTTGGCCAAAGGCTCTTTCCATATTGAACGGAGCAAATTGACAATCTTTGTGCAATCATCCGCTTTACTACCTCGGGTGTCGTTCTCGTAAATTTCATCTCTTTCTTCTTCTTCTTTTTTTATTCCTCGTTTAGTTTTCCTTTTGCTCATCTCCTCCATCTCGAAGCTATTGTCCATTCGACTATTTTAGAAAGAAAAAAATACACCCATACTATATCTGTAGTGAGTGAGGAGGGAGAGTGGTGGTGGTAAGAAGGGAATCAGGGATAAAAGTGGGCTTTGAAGTGGCTCACTTCAAGAGAAAGCCCCATATCGGTCATTTCATTCAATTTACTCGGAGCTCTCGACAGGGGCTTAGTCATAAAAAGCCTTGTCCACGAGACGACATACATAAACGACTGAAAGATAGACTCATCAAATATTATGATCTCAAGTTAGGGACAGTTTCAACATAAAAGAAAACATCTTCCTCTGCCTGCTTTCTTCCATTACGTGGGTGATAAAAAGTGGAGAGAGACTCAGGGAAAAAATTGGAGTTGAAGCACGTTTTTTTAAAGAGAAGGTTGTGTAGGTTGAATGTAGGTCAAGAACCTGTGTTAGCTTCCAAATACAACTTACACTATATTTTTTTACCGTAACATTATGTATATTATGATCGACAACGACACATGGACCTAATTTAAAGTAAATAGTATTTGCTCTTAGAATTTTATAATGTATTGTCGCTAAAATTCAGCATAAAGTAGAAAATGATGATTACTGGAATGAATAACTAACCGTTAAACTGAGCCCACTTTTTCTTGAGATTGTGTGCGGAGAAAGGAAATAATTCATCAAGAACAGATGAGATTTATGGATTTCATTGTGGAACACAAGGTTATACACGTTAAAACAATGCATATTTTATGGGATTCCCGAAAGTCATTTGAATTAAAGTCTCTCGGCAGCCTGAATTTCGTATAAATGAAAAGGGGTGGAATAATGGGAAGAAAACTCTGTTTCCCTTTCCTTCCTCCATTTCACATCCGCTTTTATCTCGTTGGACGGAGCACCTTTGTTAACCTAATGAGCCAGAAGAAATGCAAGCCGCCGAGAAAGAGAGTGCTCAAGTTGAATTAGTTCCAAAAGCGGAGAGAATAAGCAAGTATAGCAAGGTAGAGCAAATTAAATATCTATGGTTGAGCAGCCAAAATGACATGACTTTTGAAATAAGTAAATTTCTGTGAAACAGATACCGCACCGGTCATAAATTATCATTCAAAAGAGCACATCCACTCAGATATATTTAAGTTCATCTTCACAGCACGTTCTCCACTCTTCCAAAAATTCCAGAAAATGTTACATTGTGGTGGGATGATACCATTCGTACTTGCACCACTCTCACTCTCCAAAGAGAGAAAGGGTTGAACGGAACGAACTTGTATTAAGTTTTATACTTCTCCGCTTGAGACACAAGGCGCACGGATGCGGAAGAAATTGTTAATGAATTCTTAGTTTGGATACGGGACAGAAGAAAGCATATTCCCGCTCCGCATACCCCATAAGCTCTTATGATATGCTGCTGACGATGCTACTCCAAATTCATAATGAACTTTCTCATCTGTACAAAAACGAAGAGCCCATTAGTAGCTTTCTTCCCTTCTCCACTTTTTTTCAGGGTATATACATGCATATGCGTTCTGCGTTCGTAAAATCAAGGGAAAACACCACGTCTGTGTGTGCAATGGAGGATGAAAGATGTGGATTCGCTGAATGATATGATATGATACGGAGGAATCGGAAGAAGACGGTATGGATTTGATTTATCAGAAAAGAAGCTTCTCCATTTTCTCAGACGTCCTTTCCACGAACAACGTCATCATCTTATTTAACGTTGCATTCAACTAAAGTAGAAATAGGAAATGTGTTTTTTTCCTCTGTCAATATGGCATACATCGAATGAGTGTTGTGTGGATGAGCTACCAATATTTTTTAAATGGAATTTGATTACAAAGTGTGTAGTTAGTCAAATATTAAGACGTGTTATGATTAGAGAAAAATGGAGCCAAAATTATGTGCATTTGTTCACAGTTTTTTCTCCATTATTGATTTTAGGTGAAAATATGCAAGAACAAAGCCTGTGGAAAATTGGAAAGATGAAAGAACAAATAAATTAAACGCGTTTTTATTCTGAAGTTGCACTTGACTCTACTGCCGCCTCCCAAAACACAATCCCAACTTCCTCCGCTGAAGATTAGGTGTGGGAAGCAAGTACGGAATATTATTTTTTTTCCTCTCATAGCTCACTTGTTAGCGATAGAAAAAGTTATAACTCACCATTGGGAAATTGAATATAATGAATGTGTGATGGGATAGTGGATGAAAGAAGTTGGTGAAAATCGGCTTTTGAGGTTTCCAGAATAAAAAAAGTATGGAAACTCCATTCATTCTCCATACTTGGTGAGTGAGGGAGGATAAATGCTTAAGACTTATATATTTGGAGAAGGGGGCAGGGAGGAAGATATGCCAGTTTATGTTTCATAAGGAGCGAATGATATGGCTTACCATCTATTACTGATCTTCTCTGAGAAAAAAAAACGAAGAGAAAATATGCACCATTGGAACTTCAATGTACTTTTTAAAGCTGCTCTTTTCTCTGGTGCGATATCACCACAAGAGTAGTGGAGAACTGCTGCTTCTATCATTTTCAAAAGAAGAAGAAGTAAAAACAGTATCAGTGGCAGAAGCAGCCGTTTGCTTATTTCTCTTCTCAACTTACTTTTCTCTCTCTCCCATTTTTTTTTCTTCTTCTTCTTCTTGCTCAACTCTTTTTTTCTGTCTTCTCTTGTGAAAAAAAATTTGCATTGGGTGCGATGGATTCAGGGGCAGAAGCCGTTCCGAGAGATGAAATATGTGCCACCATTATGAAAAGATGTAAGTTGGGGAACAATTTTCTGGCGTAAATATGGCGTTGGGCCCAGCATATTTGCATAAATATGTCTTTTCGGCATCCATCAAAGTGATGAAATGGTCCTAACTCCCAATTTGCATCTTTCCCTTTCCGCATCAACGACATGAGTACATTTTTCATGCGATGATATTCCTCACTTTTTCTCTATCTATCCTCTTCGCTCTTTTTATTTTTTCGGTTGAGAAAAAAAAGAAGGAGGAAAAAAGTTTAAATTTTTTTTTCTAAGAGAGGAGAGAAAGTGTAAAAATGTAGCTCCAACTCTTCTGTCGGCTTGAACCTCAATTTTCTCTCTTTTTTTGCTGGCTATTTTAAGTACAACAGGGGAAAAAGAGGAAAAGTCAGTCTGGCGGAGGAAATCACAAAAGTATGCTACGATGAAATGAGTAAGATGCTCTACAACACCACTCTCCTCAAGACTGTTATACTCAATATAATAACACTGGAGAAATGTCCTTTTCCTCGACAGTTTTTCAAAATATTACTCATAGCTTGTTCCTTGGGTAGGAAAAAAGTGCTTATGTTCAAGAAACCAAAACGAGGAAATGTGTGTATAGCAAAAAGAAAGAGGGAAAATGTGAGTATTAAGAGTTTCCACATTACGACAGGAGTGAAGGGAATTCCACTTTCTCTGTGTAAACATGGAAGTACACACACAAAATAACTTCCCTCTGCATACCCACACAAGAATATATATATTTTTACATTATGACTGAGACATTTCTTCTCGAATGAATTTTATTGCATCAATACAAATTTTTTTTCTTCAAGAAAAATACGTCTGCATATCCGGCCATCCTGCTGCTTATGATAATAATAATCATAAAATAATAATATATTGGCCAGTCAACCCTTCGAACATAATTTCTTGTTCGACAAATATCATTTGACGATCCTATGAGAATGTACATAAACGCGAGAGAGAAATGTGAGCAAGTGCCAGCAGCGGTATATGACAATATGTATAAAGGACCAGACCAGGGTGGAATCTGGAGAGAGAAAAGTTCCTTTTTTTTCGTATGGAAATAACGGAGTCATGTCTTGTACCCAAAATCCACCCTTCTTTTTTCCGTTTCTTGGCATTTTATTGCTGTACAAGTTTGAATATGCAGGAAAAGGGACATATCCTTTTCGCCGTCCCATTTTGAGCAAAAGCATTTTGCACAGATTTCACGATTTCCAGACTCATCATTTCATGCATTTTTTCTTCTCTCTCTCTCTCTCTCCAGGAAATCTTGATCCTTTCCCATTCCTGGAGAGCAGTTTTGCTCTTTTCTTTTCTTGGATAACGTGTTGAAAAAAAGTTCTTTATCGTTTGTGCGGTAATATCCTCCTCCGATTTTTTTGAGTAAGCCAAATGCAAAGCCAAGTTTGGTTGGGATATTTTTTTCTCGAGGAAAGAAGAGGAAGCATGCAAGCTATTCTAGTGGAGCAAGCCAACAAATGTCAAGTTACAAATTTTATTTTTATTATGTGACCCACAGGCAGGAGAGAGGCTCAACTCTCACTCTATCTCATTTCATATGTGTGTGTGCACTTTTTTAAGGGGTTGGTTTGGTTTACCGGCTACTACACATGCACAAAAAAGTACTTGAAAGGACGACTCTGTCTCTATCCATGAATGATAATGTATGGTGGAAAGGGATGTGTGTGTACAAGTGCGGAATAATGAAATAAAATAAAAATGTTTTTTTCTTCTCAACTTCACATAAGGAATCATGTCATTCCCATATTCTATTCGCCGTCTGCCTCTGTCTCCCATTACTGCCTGTTTCAGTTTAAGGGAAGCATGATGGCCCTTTCGTCTCGTGTAAAAATTTGCTCTTGTTACACAGAAAAAAGGAGGGAAGGCGAAGGCGAGTATGCTTATACCATCCCTGGAAAAGGTTCCACATCAATGCATGTACTTATTCATGCTAGTTTGAGAAGTCATCCAGTCGTCGTCGGTCCTTGTTCTTTACCACGAGCATATTATGCAGAGTATTCTCTTCCTTTACCTCTCTCTTCCCTTTATTCATTCACATCGTCATAATAAAAGTTGAACTCGTAAAATTTTATGATTTTCATATAAAGTATTATAATAGCCTGCTACTGATGTTGGCTGTACTTAAAAATACTCCTCCTTTCTTTACACCGATGCATAACTCCATTTTACCCCCTCTCTTCTCATTTTCATCTTGCTCAACTTCAGTTGACTGGAAATTTTCAACAGTAAAATAACACATGAGCAGATTTCTACAAGAAAGAGTGGAGCCTCAGAAAAAAATAAAAACTTGTATCTTATTGACGAAAAATTATTGGTAGCAATCTCAGCGTTTATATCTGTGTCAGCTGAAATACGTTGTCATTATAAGCGTGCTTTTTTTTACATGTGAACGTGAACATTGATGATGAGTGAGGGAATAGCTAATAAATTCATTTTAGTTGTAAAAGAAGTAAGGCTTCTGTTGTAAATTGCGAATTGTGAAGTTGTCACAATATTCTCATTTTTAACCCTTGTTACAAAAAATGACTTAGAGGGGATGAGGTATAATACAAAATAGTGTGGATGCGTGAATTTATATTATACGAAATGTAATAATCTGGATAGAGAAAAAATGAGAGAGAGAGAGAGAAGATGAGTGGATAGGATTTTGAAAAGTTTTCCCAAACTTTGTGCAAGAATATGAATATGCACTCTTTTGTGGGGGAAAGTGTCAAAAAGTTTCACTTTCTTAATAGAGTTGTCTACTTTTTTAGATTAACAACTACAAAGTGTGTTTATAGCCGCGATATATATGTTTCCCGGAGAGTGAGAGAATCTTATGTGCCAAGTTATATATGAGGATGAGGAGCGACATGACATGAGGACAGGAGAAGAACAAAAAATATATAATATTCCCTTTAGTGCCCTTCTCTAATTTATTATGGTGGAAAAGGGAAACTTATGAGAAGATGACAATTACGAGTGTGATGACAAGACGACTCTATTTTACGCACTCGCTTCTATATCCTCAATCCTCACACATGTAATAGCAAAGTATATGAAAAACGGGTTTAGGTATTGTGGTGGGAGAAATTGAGAAAGTGAAACAAAGTCGGGGACTACGGACTAGAGACATTCATTCTTTCTTAGGGAAAAGGGATGCATCTCACAACTCACTTATAAGAAAATGTTGATATGATATGGATGGTTTAGTGGAGACTAAAAACTTTCTTCAATCTTCTTCACTTTTCCTCCGAGTCAGTGACAACATTGTGATTTCCATGAGAAGAAGAAGGGATAAGAGACAACGACAAGGGCGAATGAAATGAATGGGGAAATCTTGTTTAGTGGACGAGCAGTAAAAAATTTTGTTCTTCTCAACGAGCGATATGAGGATCGACTAGCTCTGAACTGTTTTCTTTAGAAGGAGAACCCTATTTTATAACAGCTTCTGCTACCACTTCATTTTCTCTTTACATATTCCATAATGCCACTTTTCCCGGGGATGAGCGCCACCGTCTTCTTTCTTCTTTCTCCACAGCTTTCCTTCTCATCACCATCATCATCGTCATCATGATCATAGGAGCCAGAGGGAAGAAACCAATTTTATTTCCTTGTGAAAACCATAAAGTGAAAGTGGTAAAAGAGCTGTTGGCACTTTTCTCTCTCTCATCGTAAGTCACACGAGACCAGAGAACAAGAGCCATCCTTGTAATACATTGTCTTTTAATGTAAAGAGTCAAGTGAGAGGATTTTCCTCTAACCAAAAACCAATTGGGAAACCAGAAGAGAGCCTTTCTCCCACCACACTTTTATGCATATCATTTGGAAATGTGAGGAGAGTGTACAGTTTTCTCTCTCTTCTCTCAAAACACAAACAAAAAGGGTTCGTTAAACTGTCTAGCTCGTGTTTACTCTGTCAATCACGCTTAAATCTGACGGACTGTGATAAACTACATGTGTAAAACCAGTTGACACTATGCATTATCATACGAGCAGAATAGAACTTGTAAACGTGCCCATATCCGATATCATAAAATAATGGAATTTTCCCTTCCCCAGTCTCATCCGCGCACTTTAGTCGAGTTTAGTAGTTCTTGCTTGTGTTTCATGTTGAATTGAATGAAATGTGAGGGAGTTCACAAGAGCAAAAATATCATCACGTCTGTTGTTTTTCCATTCTGGAGAAAAAGCTACCGGTGGCTCGCATGGCATCAGTATTGATGGTGGTGGGAAGATACTCTATGCAAATCATATATTTTTTTCTTGGAGAATGGATCTAGTATAGAGAGATTTGTTGACAGCGGTTCAAAACAGGATTGTTTTCTCTTCTTGTTGGCTCGCGGTGGTGGTAAAGGGTTTTCTCCTGCTCACTTTGCATAATAGGAATATGCTAGAATCCAGCTTGTTTGTATGCTCATTTCTGGAAAATCTTGAACGCTGAGTGACTCGAGAGAAATGCTCAATTCCATGAACCATATAGGGGAAAGGCAGTGAACGAGAAATGATGAATTTCTAAAGTGAAATCTCGACGATTGCCTCCAACCATAACATCTACATCGTTTTTTCTATCTCTCTCTTCTTCTCCAGCTAAAAACCACATACTCTCTCCATGAGTAAATTTTGCGTATATCCATCCGATCCGGTTTAATAGATCGTGCTAATGTGCACGATACCGTGGAGCTCCATCAAATGCGCGCAGAGGGGATATATATGTGTACACTTTCCGGAGATTGATTATGCCAGCGTGGCAATATGCAAAGGAGTATCATAATAATGACATTATCATCTTTTGAATGCATTTAGTAATATTTGTATGTGTAGATACACAAGCTCCAGTTAAGTATGTATTCTCCCCGAGCTGACAGAGGGAAAGCAAGTTGTCATTCTTTCACCGACAATAAATCAGCACCTCTTTACTCCATGACATCCGGCTTTCAAGAGAGGAGAGAGAGAGAGAGTAGTAAACTCTTACTACTTACATTATGATACGCTTTTGTTTTGTCGCGACACAAATCATTTCCTGGGAATCGTTGAGTTGGGCAAAAATATAATACATTTTGGATTTGTTACAGTTGAAATGGAAGGAAATAAAGGTTCGACAGTTTTACACCACAACTGTTTGTTTAGAGGATGAGGAGAAGAGAGAGAGAGACATGCATCAATCTAACTTTGGTTGCGCCTCATTTTCCCATCTCATTCAACTAATGTGCTCGACGCAAATCCATGTGGGGAGATGAGAGGGACTCACTTTTAAGTGTCATATGTGTGCTTCGATCGAGTCAATTCGAGTTTCATAATCTAATTGAAATCGTATAATAGATCCATTTGATAATATTGAAATATTTTTATTGCTCTAAAGTATTGTCAAAAAATATAATACATTTGGACGAATTTTAAAATGGGATTGCCAAACAAGATAAGATTGCTTAAAGCAAACTTTCTTGATGATTTTGGGAGTTGATATAGAAGCTTCCTCTGAATGCTACATGGTTTTCTTATCTCCGATAAAATAGTTTTATCCTCTCATCCCAGCCCCGACTCCCCGAGTGAGATAAATGCACAGGTGGGCATATGAAAGAATGCAATACAATCCCCTTCCAACATCGTTCCAACTCCTAATTTCAAATCAAAAGCAATCTTCTTCACATGAAGAAAAAATCCATTGGAGACTTAAGGATATCAATCTGACGACGCGACAGTTGCAATCGAATTTTTCTGCTCCAGACAATCTTTCCGTTCCGCGGTGACGAGTTTCCGGGGTATGGTGATATCAGGGATTAATTGGATCAAGTCACTCGAGGGACATTGAAAGAGATTGATAACTTGATCTCTGACTTCCCAGATGTGGCTTATTTCCTCCACAAATTCCTCCGAGATCTAAAAAACTTTCTCTGAAAGTACAAGCATAAGCATAACTAATTTCGTCACATGTTTTACGGAGTTGGAGTTAGTTTTACTCAATGAAAACATTGTCTCTCTTGTCTACAACCAAACCAAACCAAACCACTCAAGCAAAGAAAAACAAAATGACGTTATTGGATTTAGGGTTATCTTTACACGATTAGATTTAGATGTATTTAATTCCAAGCAAATCAAAATCTTACGCCGAGCACGTTCAACACGGAAATTATATTTTGTAGAAAATGTGTTCAGGCACGTTGGGTCTGCTCGGTGGTCGATCCAGCGAAAACTCATGGGACATCCAGTCCCAAGGAACAATCGGGGAAAGGAGAGACAAACACCAGAGTCGGATCAGCTCTTCGTATTCTCCATTTCAATCCTAAAGTTTTTACAGCAACACATTAAACTAGAAGGCCAACATTTTTAGTGAGAATTACAAATCAGAGAAGCTTATCAACTCCGAAAAACAAAACTCGGAGAGAATCCTGCTTCCAGTTTCATTTTTTATGTTTCCGATGCCAGGCATACGGATCTGGAAAGTTGTAAAAGTGTACTATTCTCTATCAGCTACTCAATCGTACTTCTCAATGATGGCATACTAGAAATACTTTTAGCCGTTATAGGAAACGAGCGTAGTTGTTCGCTTATCAGATTGAGGAGAGGAAGCAGATTTGCAGACGTTGACTTATTTCTGGCCTTTCATAATAATAACTTCTTCACTAAATGGCCCAGTATCGAATCTAATATGCTCCCCTTCTCTCCACTTGGAAGTAAGATGATGAAGGGGCATCATAACATTTATTTGTATTAGTATTTTTTTCTCTCTCTCACTCTGTGTATAATACTTACAAATAAATATTTACCATAAACTGACAACTCCGTATACATAAATACAGTCACCGTTTTCCTATTGAAGAGAGCCAAAAAAATATTGAGGAGAAAACCTCTTTTCATATGTCTGTTTGACACTCTTCTTCTTCCTCCATCGACAATAAATACATAAAGAAGGGGATGGCACGACCGAGATGTTCGCTATATTTCTCATCATTGTTATGATTATTCCTTCTCTCACATAAAGTGTTGCTTTTCTCCTCTCTCTCTCTTCGATTGTCCTTCTTTTTCCTCTCCACTCATTCCCTTGTTATAATGCATTCTGTGGCCTGGAATAACCCTCCCACAAAAAACCTACTTACTTCTCTCTACTCCTCCAATACATATTGTGGAAAGAGGTTTTCGATCATGTTTTCTTGTGGTTTTCATCAAGACTCTCTTCTGGTTGCATCGGATTTTCCCCGCCATCGAGCGAGGATGATGACGATGATGAGTCTGAGCAACACAAAAATATGAGTGAACTTATAAGTGAGAGTTTCTTTTCCGTGTGTGAGCACCATACCAGCAATCATCCTGATGACAATCAAGTCATTTCATTTATTCCTTCGTCGATGAATTCGAGGGGAAAATTCAGTAACAGAGCGAGAGAGAGAGAGCTTACATTTATGCACATAATGTACTTCTCCTCCTCGACGAGGGTACATCCACTCTGGCTTTTTTCACGGATTTCCCTTCTTGTGATGATGACTTTGATCCAGTTGCCAACACCAGTTACATATTTATAGAAATGAAATGAAACACATATATACTCACTGATCCCTCTCTCTCCTTTAGGAAGACAAGAAGAGAGAGAGGATTGGGACGGAATATGCATCCTGTTTTCACTGGCTTGACTGCTCTCCTTTTTTATCATGCTCACAGCAAGAAGAAAGAAAAAAATCGGAGGCAACACAACCACTTCGCAATATATTCACCCATAAATAAATATATCGAGATGTAATCATGTGAAGAGGCTTGGTCGCATTACGGGTGAAATCTGTTTCTCATGCCTCATGCTGTCATGCTTTTACTTAAACTTTTTTCTCTCTTCCCAGACAAACATTTATTTATTTATTCTCTCCTTCGTACATTCATAGAAGAGGTATAAACTAGTGGATATATATATATACTTATTCCATGTCAGCATTAATAAAGAAAGGACAGTATGCTTTCTCTTCCTCCAGTCATAGTCGTATATTTGTCACATGATATGATATTTACGTAAGTAAAACGACTTGGGAGAAGAAGAAGAAGAAAAAACTTCTTCTTTTTTTAGAGAGGCAAGAAAAAAATCTGCTACATGGTTCCGTAAGGGAAAAAATATATTTCATTTCATATCTGTTCCAGTGTGAGAAAAGTAAAGTAGCACTATACACTAATATTTTGAAGATGACTTGAAACAGGGAAGAAAATGTACACACTTTTTCCCTCCGAAATATGCTTCTGTGAAAACAAGGAAAGGGAAAAGGTTGTCTTTGCATTTTGTGTGATTGTGATTGCACTACTCCTCTTCCATAAGGAGAAAAAATATGTGTAACACTTGGTGACTTTCCTCCACTCCACTCCTCCAGTGGTGGTGGTGACGGTGCTCAGAGAGAAGAAAAGTCATATTTTGAAATTGAGATTGCTTATCTCTCACAAACTTTTTTGTACCGTTCAACTTGCTAACTGTCACGTTAAGGATAAATTGTGACTCATATACAGAAGGAAACCACATCAGCATCACCACACCGCTAAAGTGTATGTATCTATGTGTACGTTCCACGCCGTCATTTTTCCCTTGAATACGTTTGTGTGCCTAGTCAGCTATATAGATACATGGCAGGCGACTTTAGTAAAAAGCGAGTGAAGTAAATAGCACAAAAAAATGGAATATGTCTCACCAGCTTTTCTCACGGGTGTGGGTGTAGATTGTAAGAGTAAGTATAGAAGAAGTCTCCTCGAAAATAATAATAATAACTTACGTACTAAACTATACTGTTTTTCATCTCCCTTGTTGTTTGGCTTTAGTGTAAAAAGCATCTTCTTTTTAAAGTATTTTTCCTTCTCCTTCTCTCGTATCTTCTGCTACCCAGCAAGGAGCATACGGGGGAAAACTAATGCGACTCAAATTTGTGCACTTGAACCAAAAAAAAAGTGCCGAGACAAGCATTATACACGTAAGTGCTAATAGTGAGCATAACTGGAAAAAACTGGCTGTGTAATATTACTCCTACTCAAAATCATTAACTTTCACAGGGTATGTTTGACTCCGACTGTGAAAGGAGAGGCGCGGATATGCTTACTTAGAAAAAAAACGTATGTGGTGATGCTGGAGCACACTCCTCTACACAACAGTTGACCTTTCTTTTACATTATACTGATTTGAGGAAGGAAGGAGCTTATGGGATGATTTAATACGTATGAATTTCCTAAAGATTATGGAATAGTTGACTTTCTACTTCTGCTCCGAAATATGTACATCTTTTGGTATAGGAAAAAGGGAGAGAATATTTTTCGGGGTGACTTGAGCATTTTTCTCTTGTCACTTGAAGTATATAAAAATATTACAAATTACGGAGGGTTTTCTATATGTTATATACAAGATGGGTTTAAACGTAGTAAAAGTGAAATTTAGTAAATGCCAGATTATTCTTACCTTGTCTGGCCGGTTCTCCTTGAAGTTTGAGCTAAAAATCGAGTGTTTTCCTTTAGCAGAAGGATATGTACATGCGGTTTTGTCAGAGGTTGATTTTGGCTAGCAAACAGAAGGAGTCCACATATTAGTTCACTTTCTTGAGCAGATTTTAGGGAAATAAAGGGTTTTTTGGTGTGACACTTTGGAATATGCTTTGAATGCAGTATTTGTCATTTCACTTTTTCTTCCTCTCTCTCTCGAGATGGGGATGACGAAAGGAGATTGTGTCTAGTCTGTAATAGTGGCAATCATCCTTTCCTTCCTCCTGAAAAAGGTAGTCGTTTTTGGTTGTGTTCCTCCAGTTTTATCAGGCTTCCCTCGTCTTTATATAGTGTCTTACCCCAACCCATTGTAAAGTAAAGTGAAAGTTTGTCTTCTTCTTCTTGCTCTTGGCTCAACTGGCTGCTAATAAAGTAAGCGAAGCACGATCCCAGATTTTCTCTACTCAATTTCATTTACACGTTTGCTAAACTCTCTCTCTCTCTCTCTCTCTCTCTCTCAAAGTAGACATGTATATTCACACAAAAAACTATCCCTTTAGACGATATATATTATGTATGTACGACAAGAGACAACTTTTAACCAGTTTCCACTCAAATTGAAGGAAATTACTATGCGGGTTTTAGGGGATAAGACGAGAAAAGTGGTTTTAGTTTTGGCTTTCTGGAGGAGTTGGAGGAAGAGCAAGTTCAAGTTAAAATCTTTCACAAAATCAAGAATCTGTTGGCAAGACAGATGAAGAAAACGTGTTTCATTTTCATTATCTACACACTCTCCTCCAGCAGCAGTTCACTTGACGAGAGAGAGGGAGGAGGAGGAGGTACTTATGTGAGCTTTACCAACACCATATTTGTATTTACCACAAAGGAGCTATTCTCTCTCTCTCTCCGCATGCATTCCACATAACTTACAACGTCCCATGAATATGTTCCCTTTGTGCATGAATTGTGACAATAATAAAGGTTATTAAGTGTTGTATGTCGTCTGCTTTTCTACTCCCATTCCTATCCACCACTCCTCCTCTAGACTCCTTCTTTTTTTGCCCCTTTTTCCTCCTTCACTTCCGCTTCAGATGGAATGGGATCTGATTTCTGCTGGGGAAAGGATTCGTATAAGTAATGTATTATGTATAAGTTAAGTTGAAATTAGGAGGCCATAGGACATCAGAATACAGAGAGAGAGAGAGAGAGAGAGATGTTTTATGTGTATTTGGTTGGATAAGAAATCACTTAAAGAATTCCGAATGAATGGGAAATAAAAGCGTCTTCCCCATTGTCTTCCCTGCGTATAATAATCGTGTCGGTTTATGTAAAGAGAGAAAGGTGATATGGCATGGCACTCCGTTCTCTCAACTCTCTTTCGCCATTCATACTCTGTCAACCCCGTTCTCTTCAGAGAAAGGGAAAAGGGGTAATAAATTTTTGCTCATAAAATTAATTCAGGAAACCAAAGTCCACAGTTTATTAAGGAGTCTCTCTCTCTCGTCCCTCCTTTGTCTGCATCTATACTAGTTCACTTCGCTTGCCTAGACAAAAACGGAAATATACACACATGTAATTTGGATATAGAGGGAATCTAGTAGCATCTCTCTCCCTCTGCCTTCTTGACTCCTCTTGTCTTTTTTTTCTACGACACGGATGGAAGAATGGAGGAGGAGGGGGACCGCGTCGACCGTCGTCCACAGTTCAAAAGATAAGGAGAGGAAATGGTTGAGATATGCAAATATTGTGGAAACAGACAACTACACAGATTTCTTTTTCCTGACCTCTCTCATGTGGCCATGTTCCTCTTCTCGTTTGTCTTCTCCGCTCTCCTTCCCACTCATAACGGCCGAGTCATAATAATCATGGTAAAATGGTCACGCCTTATGCAAGCAAATGTGTGTAGTAGAGTAGTGTGGGTCTCATATCAAAATCATCATCAACATCACGCAGAGTATATATCCAGACGAAGAAGAAGAATGCAATGAAGAAGGCACAATGCAATTTGGGAAAAGGGATTGTTTAAAATTAAGTTTGTTATGATTATTATTATAACTACTTTTCCTTCCCAGAAAATAATATGCTTTCTCATGTTACACTTTCTTTTGACTTGACTCTCTACTCTCTCCGCTCATTATATGACCCCTTTTCCTTTTTGTTACAAAAAGTGCTTAATACTTGGAATATGTTCAGAATAAAAGGGAGTAGAAGAAGAGGGGACGACATTGCTTATTGTTACTTAAAGTTTTTTGCCACATTGTGGCCCTTATGTGCCATGGTTAATGCTTTTCCTCAATAAATTCTGGAATCAACATGACGGATCAACCTTGCTTTTTGCAGACTCAAAACTTTCCCTTCCAGCTTTTAATAGCCATTGTCCTCCGAAACTGGCACATGCACAAGTGTAAAAAGATATTTTTGTGTGGTGGTGTCTATATATGCATGTGGAGATGGTTATGAGATGATGAAAACTGCTAATAATAATAATATTTTCAAGTATACTTTTCATGGGCCACGTTATACTATTTTCCTCCTTTTGTTCGCCTTGTCAGAGTGAAAAGGAATAATGATGCTAATAAAACGAAATATTGAATCAGCCCGTGAGGAGTAATAAGCTGATGCTGATGTCATCAAAAGGAAGAAATAATGTCTTTTCCTTGGAATAATTCACTTTTTCAAGCTTTATTTCCCATAATCATATCGTATATAGTTAAATTCCTTGTTATCTCTACAAAAACAAATATTTTATAGAGATCATGTGGGATGTACATTTTATAGTCTAGCATTAATTTCTTCCGCAGACACGAATGAGAACAACTAATACTAAAATTCTCCATCTCCAATCTCCACTTATTATTACCAACACTTTTTTTGTAATAAGTTTTGACCCAGATTTACGACTGGAGAGATGTGTGAACTTGCTCTGTGTACCTCTCTTTCGCTACGAAATTTTTTTATGTCTTGTTTTAATATTCCACTACGTAATACAATAACAACCGTAATGTCATGACTTACACAACTTTAAAGCTCTCTCGGAAGAGACTTTATCTCCGCCAGGGTTTATCGCTAAAGAAAATCAGCTTATCTCTTCCAAGCTCTCTCTACAATCTTGTCACAATGGCCTTTCCTTCCTCTGCATACAGCTTATGTTGTAAATCTCAACTAAAACTGTCTCGAGTTCAGGATCATTCAGAAAACTGAGAAACGAAAATATAATCATCGTGATACAGACTTTTGCAATAAACGATCAATTACGTCAAATGTCGACATTTTCCTATACACTCGCGCTACAACATTACTTAACATCTAACCTTAGCCAGAGCTTAGTAATAATAATAACTGACCAGACAAAATACTAGAAGAGTTTATCAAGGAATGATGATTATTGCACGCTATTAGAAACCCTAATTCCTCTCTTTACAATACAAACGAAGAGAGGAGCAAAAAGGAGCGAATTTACAATGCAACTTTGAACTTAACTACGGCAGTTAAGCCTTTTTCAGTATCACAGGGTGGATGTGGTAATTGCTAAGACTGTCTTGGAAAAAATAGTGAACCTATTAGCCTTAGCTCGTTACACATAAAAGGAATGGATTAAGATTATATTATCATGGTGCATATACTTATAAGTAGTATTATCTTAAGCTTCTTCAGCTCTGTCCTGATGCGCTGTCATATGCCTCGTGAGATGATGCCTCTCCCGGAATGTCTCATGGCAAACGGGACACTTGAGTTTCTCCTCTCGTTGCTTCTTCATCGGATCCGTATCTCTTCGATGATGTGATCTCATGTGGTAAACAAGATCAGAAGTCATGCGGAATCCAATGTTGCACTTGGCACACACATTTTGTGCGGGGAGCGTCAGCGACGTTAGAGAAGGTGGAAGGAGAGTGGTTGAGGGGCCACATGGAGATTGCTGAGGTGGTGGTGCCTGATTACTATTCACCTGTTGACCAGCCGAATTACTACTCCCACCCGAGCTGGAACCACCTCCACCCCCACCACCCATACCTGGAGATCCAAGCGGAATGGGAAAGGAGGGGTGGTGGTGTCTGCTCAGCTCCTGAGAAAGAAGTAAATTGGGATAAGGGTAGCCACCCGCAGCGGACGCTGCCAGTGCAGCATACGGATCAGGGAAAGAAGCTCCACGAAGTTTAGGATATGAAATATTGATGCTCTCCGACTTCTCCATTTTTGCCTGAAAGGGAATACTACTCCCTGAACTTATATGATGATGATGATGATGATGATTGCCTGGAAATGCTCCAGCGTTTGTTGAAACAGCAGCGAGACTTGGTAAACCTAAGGGAAACCTGGAAGCGACATGCGGGAGGAGCGCTATTGTGGAAGCCAAGTGGGGCAGACTGAGATCTGCTCCAGACGTAACGGAAATTGTCCTGCTGGTTGAAGTGGAGCCGGACACCGGTCCTCCGCTGCTCCCTCCAACTCCTCCAATGCTTCCAGACGAAGGTAGTAAAGTAGAAAACTGGAGATTCTCTTTGATCTTGAGAGAGTCCACGGTTTGATTTATGTCAATGGTTCTCCGCGATTCAAAACGTATTTCTTCTTTGACGGGACTCCGATTGTTACGACTTTTATGGCCAGTGCTGGCTCCTAATCCTCCTCCGAGTGGACTACCACCATTACTTTTGATATCTACATGATGATGATGATGATGGTGCTGCTGCTGATGATGATGATGATGATCACGAGCAGAGTTATTGCTATTGCGATGGCTAATACCTCCGTTGCTGGAGGAGAGGAGAGTAGCGTTAGGTCTAAGCTGATGCTGCTGATGATGAATGAGGACAACGGGCCGAAGTGGTGGGCTCGGTTGCTCTGGAATGGAGGAGGACGGCGAGTGTGACTGCGACTCGGACTCACTCAATGAGCCATTGGTCATCACATCGATGGATGAGCTGTCAGAATTTGTCCCATCCTGGGCGAGATTGTATGGACTCCGACTTCGGTCGTTGCTTCCACTCAAGAAAGAAGAAGCACCAGCACCACCACCGCACTTCCTCTCGATATTGTTATTATTGCTGGACGCAGTTGGAGGAGAGTCTCGATCCGAGAAGTCAATAGCGGCGGAAGCTGGAGAAGAAGAAGTAGTCCCATTGCTGGTAGACTCCTTTTCCGACTGACCGGTGAGGAATGCAATGTCAAAGGTTCGTTTTTTACGGACTACTTGATCCGGAGAAATGCTTGCTGGGGAAGTACTCGCCGAAGTTGAGGAGGGAGGAGGATTTCTTGACCCGGAAGAAGGAATTGTTACAGATGTGGTCATCTTTCCACTGATTTCAACGAGTCCCATTATACGATTCTTCAATAAAATATATTTTTCTCTCTCTCCACAGCTTACAAAGTTCACTTTATCATTTTTCTGACAAAAGTATACACTTTTTCTCGTCGTCAGATGCTTAATCCATTTGTGTATCAAGCGAGCACTAAAGATAAAATTTAGGAAATGCAATTTTCCCTATTTTCCTCCACTTGAGCCCTTGGAGAAAAATTATAAGCACAATGCTGGCTCCGTCAGATCACATATGTGCTTTCGAACTCATTATAATCCAATACATTTCTAGTTTTTTACGGAGCTCTTGTGTCCGCTCAACCTGGAAACTTGTCTCTTCTCATTAATCGCTCTGCCCTAATCCGTAGGGTTGGGTAATCAAAATCACCAAGTGAAATCCCGCATATCAATATGAACAGATTCTGAAAATATGTGCTGGGTAGTTTCTCTCTTCTGCTGAATCTCACTCCAATCCAATATCCATATGTTGATGCTTCACAGTTCAACCTTTTATTCCGGAGCTCACGTTTGCACAAGTTGGGGTTGGGTATATTCCGATGAGAACCTGTGAAGGCCGGCACAAAAGCCCTGTTGGTCCTCTCGCCTTTGTTGAAAATTTGGAAGGGGAGCAGCTCCGGAGCCCGTCAATGATACTTTATGCCTTGTTTTCACCTCACTTCAGTTCAGTTCCCTCTGCATATTTCCTCGCGACAATAAAGTAGCATATTTAAGCAGAGTGCAATATGTGTGATGAGGATGGAAGATGGAACTGTTTATGATGATGACGATCCCGATATTGGTCGACTTTGTTTACAAAAGACACATCTGATAACCTCTGTTGTGTAATAATAGCGCACTGGCAGGAGGAATAATAGGATCCAACAGATGTTTCAGTTCGGCACAATAACACACAATGCAATCGGAGAGAAAGGAAATTGTTCCTGTGTCCTGAGGCTTTGTCGTGTGATAGTGTTTGTGCTGTGCTTTCAAAAAATTAACTGCTGAGCCTGGGCTCCACTTCCACTACGTCACTACGGCTTTTGGAGTAATGCTGTGTGATTTGGTGCCACCACTTTTGTCAATAATGAGAGGAAAACCAGAAGGACAAGTGTCTCGGCTTCCAAGAGAGATATACTTCATTTACCAGTGTCGAGATCGAGAACAGAGAAAATGGGATACAGAGAGAGAGCTGCTCTGATGATCGTCCTGATGCTGGCAAGAGACAGATACCAACTGCTTCGTGGTGTGGGGAACCCTCTCTGTTTTATCCGAATTTTCGGTGGAAACATATATACGTTCCACGGGATTTGTAGATTTGTTCATGTGTCCTCCTCTGGATTCACACGGAGCATTCACATATTTGTGGATTTTCTGGATAGAATGTATTTCGCTAATATGCTAGGTAGGTAGTTGTGCAATGTTGTAGGTTGTAGCAAATCACAATATGATTGATGCATATTAAACAATGCCCGTATCCATTATATATGTCTCCAAATTTAGATGCATGATTCAAAGCGTTACTGAAAATACTTGTTCCTCAGATTACAACCTGAGCTAGCCACATTCATCAAAAGTTATATGATTTGAAGTGCAATAATTCATTCGACAGAGCATCGAATTGAACATTATTTCAGACTCCGAACTTAAAGACCTATGTACAGTGATACCCTGTTGTAACGAAATATAAATATGGACTGGCGTTAAACATGCCAATAGCCATACATTATTATGGAACCTTGAAACAATACTTACTCTCTAATTCTTCGATTTAACATCAAAATCCACAATCCTTGCTTTCGTTTCGCGAAGGCAAGAGATAAAGCCCCACAACCACCCCTGAAAAATCTCCCTCGAAAATCTTCGTCCTCTCCTCAATAATATGCTTCTGCACTTATACTTTTCCACGTATTTTGTACATTGTACTTGACCATATGTCTAATCCCATTCACATTGTTAGCTGCTGCCAAGCTTCATTAAGAATTATTCATGCTTTTACTTATGCGTACGGTTAATGTCTATGAGGAATGATTTGATCGTGCGACCATCACGTACCTCGAGTATTCCTCTGTGATTTGCGTCGTGTGCGTTCCCATATATTCTCTTCCAACTTTTAACCAGTTTGCGTACTCAGAAAAAATATAATGGTTGTATATGCGATGCTCATGGATCATTAAGGGTAGGTCGGGTCGTAATAATGTAAGGAATATGCTTTGCAAATCCATGGGAAAATTTAGTCATGTGGAAGGGTGGATTTTTAGTCCGAATTGGTTTGTTTCTAGTTTGTGGCAAGATTTAGTAAAGAGTATTTACTTTCCAAGATCTTTTACATTGGAACTGTGGTAAATACACCTTGCATTAGTAGCTGACTGGTTAAATGATCACATGATCAGTTAATATGCAAGCATTTCTTTGTCCTTTGGAAATGGGTACTGATCGGCTAAAGCCATATTGACTTTTAGGTCCTTTTATAAAATGAAAGAGAAAATCGTTATCCAGCCGCACTCATGTTTGTACATCAATACTTTTACTAATTTAATTGTTCCAACGACCTCACACACACAGTTGACAAAAGGAGAGAGAGAGATAAGGATCAGCAGAAGCTATTTCACTAATATGGTCATTTCGGGCACGTTTGCAATTACTTTATGGAATATTATATTATATTGACGGAGCATATGAGGGAGGAAATGGAACGTCCGCCAGATTTTCCATGCCTTTCCCATAGATCTTCATCAAGTAGTGATAATTGACATGGGTTTTGAATCTAATGTAATCAACCTTTGAAAAACGTATCGCTCTGCTCTCACTTTAAGCAGCTCAGCAGCTTTACTTCGGTAAAATATATGACTTCAAACGTGCCCCTTCCGAAGTTATGATGCGTGCGAACATAAGTGAAGCACAACTTCAACAAAAAAAAGTTATGACTGCTGTTGTGATTGTGACTTCACCCAATATACTTTTTTTCCGAAATTCATCGTCGGATGAGAGAATCGTGATCTCATCCTCATTCTAGTCCTAGTTACAGGAGTGGTCTGATATGTGTATTCACGCAAAAATACATATTGTTCCCCCAGCCATGCATAAGTCGAGCTATATGATGATCCGTTTCGTTTGTCGAGGGAGATCCCAGGCATACGTCTGTAATAAATGCGTAATGCCTTTCTCTACGTTGTCTACTGTGTGTATCGCAACCGAACATATCGAAAGAAAGTGTGTAGTGTATAGCAGTGGCAGTGATATGAATGTCGAATGCTGACCAGATTTTTGAGATGAGTGATGTTGTTGGCGGCTGTGGACGCATGATAAACGAATGACACGCTCGAGGAGAAAGATAAAATGATATAAGATATGGGATATCATCATGATTATGATCATTTTGATAAGGATATATATACGATTAGCCACTGCCAAGGGACATTTTGTCAATTCACCCTTTTCATTTCTCGAGCACTTCGATATATGCTAGCTGCTACTTTTACCTCTGGAAACTTCTTATATTATACTTTCTACTCTTCATACAAGGATACAAGTATCACTTCTGCTGGTATAAAATATGATTGAATGTGGGGCAAAATGAAACGAGCACAATAAATCCTACCCCTTCCAGTTTGATGCTCATTTAAGATAGGACGTGTGTGGGTGAACAAGTTTTCCCAAGATGTGACTGACGGGTAAAAGCACTTTCGTTCCGAGAGAAAATAATATATCCCACTTCGATCGCTCATGTAGTTTATATGCAAATCAAAATGTTTTGCGGCCAAAAAATTTGTGTTCTGGATTGGCAGAGAGATGATTACGTTGTCACCCTGATCAGGGTTTCAGGGGTTGATCTTCTCTGGTTACGATACAGTTTACAGTAGCCTGTTTTGAAATAACAAAGTTGAAATCTAATTATGCTAATTATATGACTAAACTAAATATCAGGAGAGAACACAGTATTTGATTGGAAATTGGAAATGACTTTTGGAGGGATGTAAGAAGGTTGTTTCGAACTGCGGTTGCTATTAAAAATTGACAGTGTGACTTTTTGTATCAAGCAAGATGTATGAATGGCGTTATTATATATATCCACAAGTTAAAAGCATATATATATGCTTATAAATATCATATCAGAGCTGTATGATAATTCAAGGCAGTGTATTTTATGATTTTGGAATAAGACACTAAACCGAGTGTGAGCGAACGAATTCTTATTAGAATGAGTACTCCCTCAAAAGTAACTCGCCGAAGTTTCGCATCTGTTACGTCACATTCGAAATTCAATTCTTACGAAGCAAATGACAAAGTATCCAACATCCAACGAAATACAGTTAAGTTGCGCCATGCCCATTTTTGAAATACAAAAGCCTATAGTCACTTCACAGAGTAAAGAAGTTTTATACAACTATATAGTTAACATCGCACCATCCGATCTGGATTCATTTATGACCACGTGAAAATAAAAAAACATAGCATAACGGCGTTAACATAACGAATACTATATGCTTACTGTAATATATAACATAACGTACGTGTTTATACTTAACGAAGAAATATGAGGGCATTCTCACTCTCTCTCTCTCTCTAGATCCATTTAGCAAATTAAAAGTTGAAAGATGGAGAGTGAAACGATACATATGGATATTCCCATATAACGTCATAAAAAATCAAAGATGCCATACGATTTCGATAATAGCATTCACGAAGCTACAAATCTACGTCAGAGCCTACATACTTCCTCTCTGCAGATTCTAGTTTCGAATAGAACCTGCTCCTTCACATAAGACGCTGAATGTTCCTACATTTTTTTCCTGTGGAGGAAAAAGTGCTTTGTTCAGATTCAGATGCAAGATGCATATTCACATTTTTATGAATTTACAAGTTACAATTGTGCATAAAATAAAATGTAATCTTTGAGAGCATTTAATCAAATCTTGGTTTCAAGAACAACATGCCATCATCATGACACACATTTTAAACTTAAACTTATTATTTTAGCATACATCCCTTATTCTTTCCGTTGTAAGTTACTTAAAAGATTCACGTAATTGTCATCCTCAACCTGCTGCTGATCCGCATTCGACAGTATCGTTGTTTGGCAGAATTACCTGGCACTGTACCTCAACATTTGGGAATGTTGTCACCAACGTTTTGAACTCCTGCTTGGAAAACTTGCATTTGGAACGCTTCGCACTGACCACTTTCAGAGGGAGAGAGTCCCTCGCAGCCGCTTGAAGCAATTGATGGACTGCAGTTGAGGTCACCTAACGATTTGGTAAGTATCAAGCACACCAAGAATTTATGTCTTGCAGAAAACCCAGAACATCGTATAAATGGAAAGAGTTTTTATTCATACCAGGGTTTTGTTGAGAATTAGAACTTCAAGTTGTAGCAAATGACCGATAATGCACGTCTTTACGGTTTCATCGCCCACCTTCGTGTCGGAAAGGTCCAGGAACTTGAGTTCTTTGCAGGGATTAGCGGAAAATTAAACTCGTTGTTACGTTTTTAATTTAGGGAATGATGAAAAATTAATTACTAATTACCACGCAAATTTGCTAGCGACTCTCTGCTGTTTAAAATAGGGCAAAGTGAATCATCAACGATTTCCTTGCAGTTTGTGATCGAGAGGGACTTCAATCCAGGAAAACTTCTGAACGTGAACCGAATCCCCGCTCCGACAATATCGACGCAGTTGTTCAAGATCAGTGTACTCAAGTTGGGCGTGTTCTCCGGATTGATTAATTTCAAGAAGCGGCCTCCTTCATGCATTAGCTCAAGGTCGATACAGATGACCTTCGGTTTCGGCTTTTCCAGAAGCCGTTTTAGGGCATTAATAGTGCCAATGCTCATTTGATGAGCCTGAATCCGAAGGTCTTCAAGAATAGGAAATTCAGAGTCGTTGAATGCGTTTCCCTCGAATGTGTTGTGTAACAAGTCGAGATGCTTCAGCCTTTCCAGTACACCACCCGGCAACTCAATTTGGTGAAGGTGTGACTTGGAGTAGGCAAGTCCTTGCAATGCTGGACATTTACTTAGAAACGTTGCCAACATGGGGCCATGCCGTTCTTCAGAGAGCTTGAAATTCTGGAGGCGCAGATTACGTAGTTGCGCCATTTCCTGAAGATCCAGGGGAAAGAGTCCCAAGACAGGGGATGACGTCGCCTTAAGTTCCCCACTGATTATCAGCTGCCTCAAGGTGTCGCAGTTCTTTTGAAGAATTCTCCCGATTGCGTAAGCCGGTAGCTTAGCGCTGTCAGCGGTGACTTTCACGTGAAGCATTTCCAAATGAGTCATGTCGTCGGCTAAGCCCACGAGATTATCTTCTGACATCGTTTCATTAATGAGAATTAAGGATTTTAATCCTGCCAAGTTGGCCTTGATATTTTTGAAGCAAAATCCCCAACGAAAAAGTCCCATGTTTGGTTGAAAGATCGAGGGTGAGTTCTTGAAAGTAAGCCTCTGGATTTGCTTGCAAAAGGCAAGCAATTCATAAAAGCGTCCGGTAGGCAAGTTGCAGTCGACGAAAGTGAGGGAATGTAGTTTGGGACCGTAATTTAAGCTAAATCGCCTGAATACGTCGGGATGTTCGTGTCCGAAAAGCTCGCTTTCCAGGTCGGTGCCCAAAAACCGAAAGTTTTTCCAGGGAAGAGTGAGACTGTTGAACAGATGAATGCTGTACGGATTTGAGTTTAAATTGAACACTCCGCTGTCCTTTGCCTTGATACAGTCTTCACTGTTGACTGCGTCTTTCCAAGCCACGCAAACTTCACGAAGTTTCCAGAGGCTCTTGCCTTGAAAGTATGCGAAAACATGGCGCAGCGCCTGGAAGAATATGGATGCAGTAGGGGTGCTCATTTGCCAATTTTTTAATTCATTTTTAAATGATTGTCTTTAAATTAGCCTAAAATTGTAAAAAAATACTTCAATTGGAGGAGCCGAACCGCTCGGGGTCGTTGTTTCAGATTCGTGTTCCTGTTGGAGATCCATGATCAATTAAATTAGTTAACACTTTTGATCTGTTGTCGTTGGAATGAAGTAAAAATATTTTCGTTTCTTTGTCCTGTGTGTGCGGGTGTCCGTTACCAATACTGCATGGATCGGCTTTGACAAAAAAAGCAGTGGCTCACATTCAAAACGATGATTATGATTTGTAAATTCGGCTTATTTAAAGCACAGCGGCTTCTGGAAATTTGACATGTGTAATACATCATTCGAAAGCCCAGCTCGTCCTTTATCTTTGAGGGGAGAAATTATTTTCCGGACTGTTACCCCGTCCGAGAAAAATAGCCCGATAGGGTCATAAAAGCGATACGTCGTCATGTCATGAATAGCATATATCGTGACCACTTCTGCCGTACTATCATTTTTATTGGGTCACTATGGAATATGATTTCTGTATTTATGACCTTTTATATTCACATTTTCAATTCCGGAAATGCTTTTCACTCGGAATTCACTTGGTTGCTGAAAATATTTGCTTGATCTTTGATGCTCTCATTCGGCTTCTGATTCTCTTCGCTGCTGACGACTTGCTTCTGACTGATGCTCTTATACTGCTGACAATATATACTATTAAATTCTTTCAGTTCCCACTTGTCCTGATTTGACAGTTGATGATATTTGCTTTTGACCCGTGTGACGTCTGCTGAATCCAAACGATGGAACGAACCTGGACATTGATCGAATTACACGATTTTGTCAAAGACGAAGATAGGTTAAATACATATCTAACAGAAAAACGGTTAATACAAAGGCAATTGAAATGTCCAACATGCGGAAAAGTTATGACTCTATCTGGAGATTTCTGGCGGTGTCAAAAGCTAAACACAATCAACAAAATGAAGGTCAAGTGCCAAACTAAGATATCCGTGAATAAAGGAACCTGGTTTTCACAATCTAAGTTGTCCCACGGTCAAATATTGAAACTGACATACATGCTAGTTAAAAACGACCTACAGATAAGAATCGCTGAAGAGTTGAAGTTGAGCCTGCCGACTGTATCTCTGTGGATGCAATATGTTCGCCAAGTGTTCTTGGACTGGTCTCTTTGCTCATCTGAAGTAATCGGAGGTGTCGGAAAGGTAGTGGAGATAGATGAATCCAAGTTTGGCAAACGGAAATATAATCGGGGCCATCACGTTGAGGGCCAGTGGATTTTCGGTGGTGTTGAAAGGGAGAGTGGGAAATTGTTCATGGTTCCCGTGCAGGACAGATCAGCGGCCACACTCATCACTGTAATTAAACAGTGGATTGAACCCGGAACCACTATTGTGTCAGATTGCTGGAAAGCGTATGATGGATTAGAAGCAGAGGGTTATACACATTTGAAGGTGAATCACTCCTTAAACTTTGTAGATCCTGATAGCAAAGAGCATACCAATACCATAGAGTCCTCCTGGCGCCACGCTAAACGATTTATTCCTCAATATTGTCGGTATGAATGCGTGATTCTCAATCATTAATGCAATTAAAGTAATTGATTCAGTTTTGAATTTAATCTGCTGTGAATTAAATTACAGCAGAAACAAGGACTATGCCGCTTATCTAGCCCATTTTATGTTCACAAAGAAAGCGAAGAGTGACGGTGTTGACATCTTGGAGTTGTTTTTAGATGAGGTAGCTCGGATGTCGTTCGACTGGAGTGAAATGGTTGACTGCATTCCACCCGAGGAAATTCATGGGGAAGACACAATGGCCAACTGCCGATGAAATTCCACAAGTCGAAAAAATAATTATCCATTTGCTGTGCTCACAAGGCTATCGCTTTGTATTTATACATAATTTTGCGTTTTTGATTTGATTGTTGCGAATTAAAAGCCAGCTGAAATCTGACACTAATTCCATTATTTTGGTTAGGTTAGGTCATTTAGGTTAGGTTTATATCTGTAGCCGCATAACTGCCCCATTGAGAAGATTCATACGCAAGCTGATTGAAGTACAACATATTTTCATATGCATAACTTGAAGGCATAACGACATTCCACTTTTATGACTCTGTCGGGTCAATTTTATCAGATTGGGTGACAGTTCGGAAGAAAATTTCTCCCCTCAAGGATACAGGAGGAGATGAGCTTTCGAATGATGTATCACACATGTCAAACTTCCAGAAGCCGCTGTGCTTTATATGTTCCAATTCCCTTTATAAACTCATTTTTAGCTTGAGTGAACCTGACCAAACAAACTCGTACCCCATTGTTTCATTAGCGACACACTAGTAACAACCGACCCGGGGTACTAGTATTTTTTGAAAGGTGTCACAAAAAATTGAATTTTTCTCGCTACTTTACCTCTAGATTCTATGTATTCTCTTTGGGTGTAAAAGCGTTTACGTGCTTTTAGAGTGCATTTACCAAAGAATTTACACGCACGTAAAGCACGTAAACGCTTTTACACCCAAAGAGAATACATAGAATCTAGAGGTAAAGTAGCGAGAAAAATTCAATTTTTTGTGACACCTTTCAAAAAATACTAGTACCCCGGGTCGGTTGTTACTAGTGTGTCGCTAATGAAACAATGGGGTACGAGTTTGTTTGGTCAGGTTCACTCAAGCTAAAAATGAGTTTATAAAGGGAATCAAGTCCTCCAAATTTTGAAGGGAGAATTCAGACCTTTTACCCTCTGTATACTCCGTGTTTACACCTTCTCTGTCTGTCCATAACAACTTCAATCGAAAGCTTTTATTTCTTCCCAATAATAGATATATAGTCCTCATGGATTGTATATAGTGCGCATGTTGAATGCACATTTTTAGAATAGTCAAATCTTTGGATTACACACTGCGCACAGTGTGCAATATATTAGACACTATAATAATATATATATTTTTGGACGAATCTATCAAGCGAATCTTATAATGAGAGTAAAAATAAGGGGAATTAGCAGTCAAAAATACATATAGTTTCATCATACTGAAGAAACATTCTACTATACTAATACTAACACAATTTTTTTTATAGGAAATCTAATCAGACGAAGGAGTCAGAACAATAGACGGTGACGGATCTCTGGAATGACAAGAGTCGGGAGATCCTTGACGATTCAATGCAGCTAGATGCAATGTTCGAAGTCGGGAAAGATGATCTACAACGACAGGAATTATTGTAAAATATTTTTAAAGATACACGCGCGATGTTTCTTTTACATTAAAATGGTCCGACAAAATTCCATATTATAGGGCATTGTTCGTTAGTATATTATTAAATTGGTATAAACTCTGCAAACAACCGCAAAAGAAACAAAAAAAATAAAATATTTTAAAAACTGAAATCACAAAATGCAAAAAGCATTCATTGCATTTGAGTATATATTGCTTCCAAAAAAAATTACCTAAATATGTACAATATTAGTTTTGTTTGAGATAACAAAAAAGTGTATGTGTGCAAAATGAGAGTTTCTCTTGAGAAAAGTTTTCTGTAACAATATTTCATCCCAATACAAGTTATCAATAGTCAACAATTATTACTCATTATTGCAAATTGCGAGAAACTAGTAAATACACAACTCAATGATGTGTGTTATAATAATAATTGCTTGTGTGGTGGTGGTGGTACTTATCAGGCGTTGTAGTTTTCAGCCTTTGTTAACAGTTCTCTTTAGCTTTTTCCTGACGGCTTAATAAATACAAGGTGCGCGTTTATTTAGGATATAGATAGCAATTAAAGATAAATTCATTAAATAATTATTATTCATGCGTTTCGAATTCTGGAAGGATTATGATGATAAACTCTGAAAAGTTTTTGCAACCACGTTGTAGGTATGCGTATACTTATAGTTTGTTGTATCTAAATACTATAATTTACAATTCATGTTGTAAGCAGAAATACATTATAATAATATTGCTTAGAATAATGATATGATATGCGGAAATATTGAAGAAAGGCCTTTTACATAAAGGTGACTATACATATTATTAGTTTCTGTTGTTAAAACTGCTGAAAATACCGAGTCAATATAATAGCAGCAGCATATCTAAACTAAATACATTTTAATATAACTGTTTTTCAACTAAAGCATTTTTGAGACTAGGCACAATACGATTAATACAGTTCATTTAAATCTGTATTTTTACTATCGCAAAAAAAATCTGAATTGTAATACGTTTATATTCAAGATTGTAATAAAACATGCATTTTATCTAAAGAAAGGAACTTCCGTTCAAATACAAACGTGATTAGTAAAATTATTATAGCGAATATATTGTGCATTTGTTTTTTGGTGGAAATATATATCACGCTTCAGAAACTTGCTTTTTTGCTAAAGCTAGTACCAAAAAACTGACAAAAAAAGAACACTCCAGCATTTATAATTGCAATTCAGTAAAATTTTGGTTAGGCCCGGCTACTGTGCTTCTATAACCTTACCAGTTGGCGTGGTGGGACTCATATTCTCATCGTCCTCTTCTTTAATTGTTCGACTTGCTTCCCAGTCCTTCCTTTCATTTACTAAATCTTGCAATGTCTGAAAGAATTTAAGTATAAAATTATTATTTCTCATTATCGATTTGATTAGAGGAATATCCAGAGCCGAGTTAATTTAATAAAAAACTACATATACCTCTTTGTTCTTAGCAATAACTATTCTTCCTTCCACTTTTGGAGCCAGCCGGCAACTACTTTTCTCCATGTCTTCTACAACATTTCCTTGCCGGGAGAGGGATGGCCTTGGAGATAAAGAATTGCACCTTTCCATCGAAGCAGGGCCTGTGCTGATCTCGTGAAATGAGGTCATCGATCGTAGCAAACTGTGACGTCTCGACATTGTAATCAGTGACTGATGATGTCTCGAATTCCGTCTCCCTTTCCCCGAAACCATTTCGATTGCATGAAAGTGGTTCTGGATTGCTATACTGAGTTCTAAACATTGATCAGCATCCGCCTGCAGAGAAAGCATTAAAACTTATTTTAGGATTTGAATTTAAGACCAAGTTTCCACTTCATGTCGACGTAAAACATTCAGAATAAGTCTCGTACCAAAACTTCAGCAGTGGCTAGGATTGTGTAACCATCATGTCCAGTGGCAATATACTCTTTAGTCACTAATCGGTAACACTGATGCAGTTGAATATACTCATCCCCAACTTTGACAAACTTGGGATCGATTCTAGCACCGGGCGGCTTGGACGGGTCGAAAGCAAATCGTAGTCCTGATATTTGGGGAAACCTTCCTTCCAACTTGGGATACTGGGACACGCCATTTTCCAACGCTTCAATTAGTTGTGCTCCGCTCACTTTGAGAACGACGAGACTGTCCAGCATTGGAAGAATAGTCATTAGGTCGCGCATTGTAAACGATCCGCTAGGATGAATACGGCTGAAAGCAACAAAATCCACTTATCAAAATGCCTAAAAGACAGCGGGTGTAAACATATTGAATCAAAGTTATAATTTAATTGTGAGCTTACTCAGAACGAAGAGTGCCACTGTTGAGTAAAGCACAATCTGCGTTGCAACTAGCAAGCATTATGTCGCACACGAAATTTCCTAAATTAGACTCCTTCGTTCTCACATTTACAAATAAGCCATCAAGGTCGACGTGGAACTCCCCAAGAACATCGTCCAATTTAGTGCTCATCATTTCTGTCACAAATTATAATTTGATTGGAAACTTGCTTGGGTAATTTCATTTTTATTTCGGCATACTTAATAACTTTTCCTCTCCGAAGTAGGAAACATATTATGCCTTTCAGCCTTTCATTTCCAATCAGAATGCATATAAACGTACCAATGTATTGTGCAAGCTCAGCTTTCAACGCTGGATCCTCTTCGTGATCCGAGGTCACCGAAATTCGTTCTATGTTAAATTGTGGATTGTTGTTAGCATCATTAAAACTAACTGTAATCAAGCTAAAGTCCCTAAAATCTGTCCCGCTTTTTACCACATTAATTCCATTGATCTGCAAAGAAGAGAATCCAAAAATGGAGAATATTAGGACATTATTGACGCATATTTAAATATACATATCTTTTGAAGGTAACAAATGAAACTTACATGCTTAACATCGTATACATGATCATGACCTCCAAGAATTAAATCAATTCCTTGTGCATTCTCTGCCAATCTACAGTCATTAGGAAATCTCATGTGCGTGAGGGCAATTATAACATCGCATCCTTCATTCTTCAACTTTTTCGCTAGGTCGTTGCCAACTTCCACGTAATCTTTGTAGATAACAGCTTCAGGATCAATTGTGGACAACGTCTCCAGCCATTCTATTTCTACCAAGCCCATCTGCAATTGACAATGGAATACATTAGAGAAGTAGAACTAATGATTTGTATCATGCATGCACTCAACTTCGCATCTGAGAGGGTCATACCAATCCGATCTTCTTCCCATTTTTCTCCAGAACATAGGTAACTTTGCCATCCCCCAAAGGCGCATTAGTCTCCTTGTCGATGACATTAGACATCAGCCAAGGAAATGTTGTTTTATCAACTAGATCCGCCAGACAGTCCACGCCAAAATCAAAATCTGTAATAAATGCATGAGGCCCACTTTTACATATCTGAAGATCAATTCAACATTTTCTAAATTATAAATTAATGTTTACCATGATTTCCGTAAACAGCACAGGCAGTATTCACGTGATTTAATACTGGAACCATTTGCTCGCCCTTTGTGAAGGTCGACACTACAGGAAACATAGAGTGGGTGTGGGTATTAATATTTTAATCCTAAAAGTAGAAGTCTAAAGAGGCAATAATATTTTTATTTTTTTAACTTACGTAGGCTTGGAGCAAAACAGTCTCCACTAAATAGCACTACTGGATCAAGGCTGGCATACTTCTTGACGGCTGTGCAAAATCTTGTTGCTCCTCCAATCGGTTCCTTCTTCTGGCTCTCGATGTCATAAACATCGTTAAAGTGGATGAGAGTTAAAGACTTCTGTTGGTAAACATGAATGACACACACACTTGTACAAAGATCGAGAGCTATAAAAATAAATTATGCTAATCGAAAGTAGCACTTGCAATTACGAATACATTGTATGACTTAAAACAATCCTGGCTGTGTAAAACGTGTTGCTCCATATCAACTTAATTAAGAAAAATCATTTACTCTTGACCTTGGCTTCTCGCTATAACTTTTTTTAAATGCCGACAAGGTTGAAAGATCGAAGGTCATACTAACCTCGTAGCGACGTTTACGAAGACATTTGAAACAGGCCATGTTAAAAAATATCACAATATTTTTCCAATTTTTTAACGAGAAAGCTAACTTCAAACTGGCTTTCTCCAGGTAACTTTACGTGGCGAAATGTAAGGGAGTAATCTCCACATTCTCAACTTCGTTTCTAACAAAGTTAAATTATTGCAATGAAAAGTTCGCTCTTTGCTAACCTGCGCCCCAGAATCTGACATGATGTCACGTATAGGTACTTCTTAGCTTTTAGCGGTATCACCAAATTGTGCTTTGCAATTGTTTGGATGAAAGACCTTCAGCACAAAAGGTAGCTCACGGTAGGGAACTATAATTGGTGTGTACTCCTTCACTTTCGTGCGTGCTCATTAACTCCAACAAATTGATGATGGCTTCATCTTTCACAAGAAATAATCTGAAATTAAGAATAAAATTCAAGATTTGTTATAATTTACACGGGATATTTTGTACAATGCCAGAGTATGAAGTAAACTTTGATGCGAATAATAAAAAAATAAATTTGCTACGCTATGCCAAAGTCGGAGATCTAATGTTGACGCTAGCTAACAAAGTTGCTCATGTAAATGCTGTGATTAATAGATCAGAAAATGTTGACGAATGTGCCAAACTTTCATGCGAATAAACAAAACCGGGCACTAACTTCATTATCTTAACATGTGCAATATTTCCAAACAAAAGCTTGCTTTCATTTTTCATATAAAACCAAACAATGAAATGAAGAGTCAGTCTCTGTCTTCAAGTATGAAATATGAAATACTGTACTCCCAAATTACTTTAGTATTCAATCTCAATCAAGCTGCGATAGCCGTAATAAACTATTGAAGAGTATAGATTTGCAAAGAATCTCAAGAATCTCTGTGCTGTGCTGCAGCAAAACGCATTTATTAAATTGCACCGAGCTTATGAAGATTTGTAGCAACTCTTAACACACCATCAAAAGAGCTTTCACTTCATCTTCATAATCACAGGGCTCACACACAACTCAACTCACCATTTACGTTACAATTCTCACTCTGCAAAAGAGCACATTTCAAGAAAGTGAGGAGCAGAGATTTGTGCAAAACAACTTGCAAAGTTGCATACCATGAAATTGCAAACGTGCAAAAAAAATAAATCTGTACATGGCATCTTCTTGAGATAACGCGTAGCAAACTGCAGTGGGGATGCTACAAATGAGATTGTTCTTTATCCCTAATAAATCCGTAATTAAGCTCAAATTGTGCTCTCTAATCTGATTTCATTCTGAGATACATTACTCTTCTTTCAAATCCTTGAAGAATAGCTCCCATCACTGCTCATGTTCACTCAGCATAATTAGAAGGATAAAAACACACATATCCTCTGTAGTTAAAAGTGAAATCATAATCATACGCAATCTTCACTTCAATAAAATAAAATGCATAATAAAACGCCTAATTATTGATTGTCCTCCTGTATTAATTCTTAATTATGTAAATATAGAATTGTACGTAATTCTGTTCACAGGTTCTTGTGAAGAAACAGGAGTGCCTGCTGCGGAAATGATGATTTTTATCACAACTCACACGACTTGTCACCAAACCAAACCACCACTTATACTTACTTACTTACACATTCCTTTCATCAAGTTGCGCTCTTGTCGTCTATTTTTATTGAGAAATTGGAATGCACTTTTTCGTTCATAATTCCATGTTCCCACATAATTGCTGCTCGTAAAAATCGTGCAAACAAGCAACAACCATGCAAACTTTATATAAAGAGCGTATCGTATTCCTGCCACTGCTCCCCTCCAATTTTCTTCCGTGCTCTATAGCTCTGCTGCTCTAATTCACAGTCAATTTGGTAATGGTAATACTAAATGAAGATGAAAATTACCTTTGCTCCCACAACGTGCTACATTTCTCCTTTCTTAAATTCATTCACTTTTTCTGAGGACACTCTCAACACGATGAATTTAACCTTGATTCTCAATATTTATATTTAAAAAAACTTACTCAGGCACTTTGCTCCTAAAATCATGAATTTCAAAAAGGATAAAGTTCACAGAATGGGAAGATGGGATTATTTGCGAAAGGAGTATAGAAAACTGATATAAATCGAGAATACCGCAGCCTAGACGAAATATGTGTGTGGAAATGTGGAGGTGTCTGGCGATACCAGCTTCAGCCGCACCGAGAGGTGTAATAAATTCATAAGACGAGTATATGGCTAATGGCTATGCATATGCATTTGTGTTGATGTGCCGAGTGCCAAAAGAAGGAAAAAAAGTTCAAGCATGGAAAATTACGAATACGATTACCGAAACGCTCTGTCTGATGTTTCACTCCTCACTCCGATGAGGAAAATGACCAAGTTTGATAGATAGATAGTCGTGTGGGCTACAT
This sequence comes from Heteromurus nitidus, assembly GCA_034687055.1. Classification (NCBI taxonomy): domain Eukaryota; kingdom Metazoa; phylum Arthropoda; class Collembola; order Entomobryomorpha; family Entomobryidae; genus Heteromurus; species Heteromurus nitidus. The sequence goes on from JAQFZW010000304.1 coordinate 70,800, forward strand.
AAGATAATATGAGTTTTATTTTTTCGAGAGCCTCTTCCTTCCCAGCCTACATCATTATATTATGATGGATAATTTGGCATTTTGGCAAAGCAAGAAGGAACTATACGAGCCGAACTCCACTCAGCCCTACAAAGAGAGTAAGATGCCGCAACTTCTGCAGTATGTGCATATCTTAATAAGTATATAGAGTGAGTGTGGCACACTAACAATGTAACAATAACAAAAATGTATGTGTGCCCAGGGTAGAGAAAACTCTCGTGTATTATTATGGTGCTATAGTGGGTTTTCATATGTAAAAAAGCAAAAGCCGTATGGAGCTGCCTGCGCTGTTTGCCCTTTATCCATAATTCACCCATATTACACATGCCAGAGAAGTGAGGAGAGCAAACTGCCTAGCAATAGTAATCTAGCAGTGGAGAATATAGTTCTCTGCTCTGCTTTTTCTGCTCAACGAGAAATCTTGTGTTTTACTTGCTCCAACACAACAAAGTTCATATTGCTCTCACAAATGCACTTATAGTGAAATTGTGTGCAATACACAGACGGGCATTCCCACGATCACATTTCCTTGCCTCATGCACATGCATCCCAAGCGACAGAAAACCATTATTTAGCTGGCTACTGGCCTGGCTTGGCTCTAGAAACACCACAGTAGCTCTCATTCTCACAGATGCACAAGATGATGATAACACATTTTTACTTTACTTTCACACTTTACCATCCTTTACCTTTGGAGAACAAAGCAGCTGACTTCCTTCCCGCTGTCAGGAAGCACGAATGTGCGGATAATTAAAACACGATTTAGATAGAGAAGGGAACAGATGTTTGGTCTTTCTTACAATTTATTGAAAATTTTTCTAGTTTTTCGTAGAGATACACTAAACACACTTTCACAATCTTTACTCCAATCCAAAGTCTATAGAATCACGAAATCACGATTTTTTACTCGCAAAATGCAAGGAGTCAACACTCAAACACTGTCTTTGCTCTGGCTGGGCGTATGTGTACTTTTGTGTCTGCAAAAACGGTTCCGCGTAGCATAAAACGCCTTTTATTTGTGCATCCAAATGTTTGCAAGAACTTTGCTCTGTGAGGTTTGTATTGCAGAAGTTATTGTCATGTTTATATACCGTGGTATCCAAGGAAACGAGAGAGAGATATGAGGACAAGCCTACTCCGGCTGTTGGCGTTTATACCCTTTTATTATTGTCATGAGAATAATGGGGGTCAAGGGATTAAAAGATTCGCACACAAAATATTATGCTTCCTGTTGATTCTGCTGATAACTGCGTTTAAATTTTTGTTCTGGACTGAGTTTGCTCATCCTCACATTTGATCATATAGTGTGGTGTTTTTGTGATGCTTTATTATTGAGTTGTTTACAGAAAGTGTTTTTGTTATTGCCAAATGAGACAAATTGATACTTTCTGACTTGCATACATATGAGGAAGGTTTGGCTATACGTGCATGACAATGCATGACAATTTAATTCAACTGGGTAGAACAAACTGTTGGCACAATAACAATTTGCATGCTTTCACGTATTCCATTCCTCATAACATAACATCGCGTCGATATATGTTGTGCACACATCAAGACATCAACCAAAATGCTCACAAAAGAATGTGATTTTTTGCATGACAAATTGCTGTGGTGGACGGTGGACCGTACGAACCACTCCGAACCTCAGATCACAAATGCAATCACTAAATTGTGTGTTTATGTAGTTCCTTCAAAACTAACTTAACACAATCTTTGTTAATATTTCTTATCATTAACTGATGCTACCATTTTACCTATTTATTTCACGACCAGATACATTTTTATGATTTTTTACAAACCTCCCATTAAAAGAATGAACATATAGACACCTGCGTTTCGCTTATTCTTAATTGATGTTGCACACCTGTTTTGTTTGGTCCTAAAACTGGAATGAGTAACACGCTACTTTGTGACGAGTGACGATCGATCGATACTCATTACCAATAGCCGATAATTTTTTGAACGACGAGCACACTACTTTGTTCAGAGCGTCTTGCCTTGCAAAGACATTTCGTGAAGGTATTGGCCGAGAGACTTGTTGCAGTGCAGGTGTACCGCAGAAAACAATATGCAAATGTCAGTATAAGCCTAGAGGCTATAATACACTTGTGGAATTTATGAGTTATTGCTTTTCAGCATTCTAGTAGGGAAATTAGTATAATCACAACAAGATCAATTTTACGCATGCTACCTTTTTGGCAAATTACGAGTTGAAAAACACATATACCTGCTCATCATATCAACTCACGCTTTTCTGTGATTTCTTTCAATCTCAGTTGCCTCTGTCCCTAGTCAAATCGAGCTTTATTGCGTTTCAAGTGCCAAACTAACAGAATTACAAAGATAACCAGAAGGGAAAAGGCATCCAAATCTTCGAAATCTCTGTTCATTTCTCCCCAAAATCT
>JAQFZW010000305.1:0-73180 GCA_034687055.1 Heteromurus nitidus
AAACTCTAAACCCAAATCATTGAACTCATGTCTCGTTTTCAGGTGGAACATTGTCTGCGGTGGAAATATCGCCAACAATATCCTTGATTGTCAAAAGGATTCTCTCTGACAAAAGGGCTGAGTTGAGAGCGAGAGAGAGCAGGCATTCCTCTTTTTCCATGTTTACTCCTTTTATACGAATCCAATGCAATTACAAGTTAAAAAAATACTTTACGAAAGGGTTAACGGGATTCTTTTCAACTCTTCTTTTTCTAAAAAAAATCGTCGTGAATTTATTTGTATCCGAGTGTGACCTCCACCTTCTTTTCCTCATTTCGAGTTCTGTTCACGTAACTCGCTTTCTCCATTTTATTGCCGTTCCAATTTCCAATTGCTTCTTGCCATCTTTTTAAAGAGAAAACTCACTTATGCTATTATTACATAAAGGATATAATATGATACCGCGGGTCCGATGGTGTATTCCTGTAGTGGCGCATTTCACAGAGTTGTGCGTGTCGTCGAAAATATTTTCCACTTGTATTGAATTACACTTACACTTGCACACAACACTACCGCTTTTATGACATTTTTTGAGAGAGAAATATCTAGATCTCTTTCCACTGGTGGAAAATGCAATTTTAGAATGGATTTTCGTCGTAAATTTCAATTTCGTTCTAAAAGCCGTATCTGCATGCAGCTCACGAATTTCCGATTTTCGAGCTTCTTCAGATAAACGTAGTATTGTGTACGAAGGAATGACATGCATTCCTTATGCTTCGCAATGGATTTCTGAACAACTCAATAAATAAGATGTGAATGAAGAATGTAAAGGAGCTTCGGGGGATTTCCTAACTCGTTTATAGTTTTTACAAGCGAAAATTTGTACAACCTCACATTTAGCAAGTTCTTAACAATCTTTTATCTCCTTCTTTGAACACTGAGTTTGTCTCATTACCTTTTTTATTGCATTACCATCCATTATTATTATTGCTTTATTGTCTTTCCGAAATTATTGCAAACAGCATTAGCACACGATTCGGAAGAATGAAGGCCATTCACCTCACATTTCTGCTTTTAAATGGATTTCCGAGAAAATATGTTTATGGCACATGGGAGCCAGCAAATGGCAAATTGCATATTTTTTAAAAGTGTTAAATCAAAAATTGGATTTCTAGCGATAAGTGTAGGCTTGTATACTCCCCACGCTATTTGGTGAAGGTAGCAAAATGGAAACAGAGCAAGGGAAAGGAGCTAGCGAGGCTATAAAATATTTGTGAAAGTGAAAGCACAAATTGGAAGTGACTCCCTACGTCCCTATCCACCCTGGTAATAAAAGTGGAGGCTATACTAAAATGCTCAGGAGACGCAAATGAGTTTTGTCACAGCAGGTTTGACATAACACGAAATTCCAGATTCGAGTTGGAAAATAAAATCAGCTAAAAGCCCATGGTCTAAACACGTGTTGTGTGTCCTACGTAAATAGTTTTCCCATGGACGAGTGTTCAAGTTTTGTGGGCGTTTTCACCTCCTTCCGGGAACCCTTTCTCATTTACTTGCGTTCACATTTACATTAGCAGAGGAATGTGTATGTCTCAAGAGCCCACTTTATTACTTTAAAACTTCCATTAAACAATATCAAATTACACTTTAAAACTAACTAAAAGTGTTTACTTCATTCATGGAACATTTTTTCCACGAAGTTCGCTCCTCAAAAGGTTGTTAATTAAATAAAAGCCTACTCCATCCTTCCTCTGTCCAAAAGGTCAAATTTTATAATGCTCGTGATTGTGTTTACAACCAAACCATTTCCAAGTTGTGTGTTTGCGTGTAACAGAAACCTAGAGGAGCATTTTTTGTATAAAAGTGGTCGATGGGGATTTTAATTCGGTGACAGATGGCATTTTCCACACGATGCTTCTTTCCCCAAAATCCTTTCACATTTACGTTCCATTTAGCAAAAACTTTCTCCCATTTCCCCTTCTGTCATCAGTAAACTAAAGCTTCCAAGACGAGTATTTGTAGTCGCGGAGGTGCAGGGTGCAGCAGCAGAGCTCTATGCATGCACTCCAAAGAATAGTGAAAAGCGAAAGCATTATATTCCAAAAGGCAACAGTCAGAGTCAGAATCCATTTTATAACTTTCTCTTCTCCCCCTGCTTTCTTACTCTTCAGTCTTTATCCTCCAAAAACTGCAAAGTTCACTTGACTTCAGACTCCTCCAGACACGCTGCCCGGCCAATTCATAAAAAAGTGGGATATATACACACGTAGAGGGAAGGTCAGAAGAGAGGGAAATAGAATCCAATTTCACTCATGCGATTTCGGATTGTAAAAGGGATTTTATGGAGGCAATAATTTCTTCCAAGTATCCAATAACACTTGCTTTCCCCTTTCTTCACGTACGTGATATCTATACATCTTCTACATACATTGTTTCTCCCTTGGCTATATCCCGATACCAAAAGAACACTCATCTCAGGAGGAATGTCATTTTTGTCACATTGCAAGTTCTTTCCCACTTGAAGTGTTGTGGATATCTGTCCTCTACATAGGGGTTACGTTTAGCAATTGGACCACTTTTACACTTTATCCCAAATATCCCTTTTGCACATAATTCGAGTATGAGTACGAGAACGAGTAGACAGGGTCAAAGGTTTCGTGAATTATTTGGATTTTCCTAACGTTTAAGGTAATTTCCCAACAACGACAAAATTCTGCGATGATGACTTTCAATCATTTTGTTTTATATTTCATTTTCTAAAGTAAACGTTCTTTGATTTGGAATGTATAATATTTTAGAGAATACTCATACTCAGTATGCCATGAGAAGGCTTTTCGTACGAGTTTAAAATCTACGTCATCGATTTGACGATCTCAATTGCGACTGGGGTAGCTGCAAGTGAAGTCGCAAAAAAGACGCTTGCTGATTGGTTGCGGAAACGTTCATAAATTTGTACGGTAGTTGAAGAGTAAAGTTATTTCGCTCTTACGTTGGCCAATAATATTTGATTAATTTCAGTATTTGGAAAACGAACTTATTCAACAAACCACAAACACACAAACAAATCATTCTCCAAGATTAACATCTTCATTAATGCGCTTTAGAGGCAGTTGTCCAAGAATGGCCAGCTCTAGAAGTGTTGACCATCCACACTTCATTGAAGATAAAGGCCGTTGTTAATGGTTAATTGATTTATTGAGGAGCACCTTCACCCGCAGTAGTGCAGCCGGCTTACAAATAATGCCACCATTGGAAGACATGAGCTTAAATTTCAATATTTAATATGTGGAGCTCAATTTCCAGCTCCCTTTGCCTTCTCAAATCACTTTTCATTTTATTTTCCACACCTTACACAAAGATGTGCTTACCATCCTGGCAAAATATTATGAATGTATAGTTTTATACATTTGTTTACATTTTATTATCGCCGGATCTTTGGTTTGCCGGACGTAAGCTGATGTATACTGATATCCGCATTTGGCGAAAAAGTTGACTTGCAGAAACGTCACAAGAATTGCTCCTATTATTTTTTTAAAAATTCTAAGGCCATCTTTTTCATAATATTGCATTTGTCGTCATTGTATTCGTTGGGGTGATTTGTCTCCACTCCACAAAAACGTAGGATTACTTTTTATCGCTTTGTCTTTCACCGCAAAGGGATTTCTATTGAAAAGGCTGGAGAAAAGTCTTTTCCTAAACAAGAAACGCTACATAATGTGTACATATAGCCGTTTGCGTAGGCACAAAAACTTATGTACTACACACTTAAAACTTAGTACAGAAATAGTTCATCCAATTTTGGCTTGAAATGGAGGTTTCTTCCGAGAATTGAATGCACGCAAGCACATGTATAAATCATTGGCACACCAAAACCATAACGTATGAACTCATCTCATTTTTTGGGCGGAGGACGAAATGTGTTTCCACTTCCACCGAGAAAAACTGATAGGCTATGATGAGTTAGTGAGCAAACGCATTTTTTAACAATGCCGTGCATCATTCTCAAAGTTGCAATAACTTCTTCCTGTTTCACTTATCAGCAGAACATTTTAGTTGCGAGCTTATGTCATATTTTATACGTACACTAAACAAAAAACAGCGTCATGAAAAATGAAAATCGTTTTGGCAAACTTTCTCCATCTTCTCTCCAGAAATAAATACATATGCATCAAAATAAAATGGTCACACTCAACTCTTGATCAGAAAGTTTTTCTCTGTACTTTTTTAGCAGATGCTAAACACAAAAGCGGAAAAAAGAAACTAGCGAAAGAATGGTCATAATGTATTTTTAATGCACTAACTTTCCCCCACAATTTAGCAATATTTTACAAAAAACATTGGCTCTCACTTGTTTTTATGTATACAAATATGTATTTCCAAATATACTAAAATTGAGAACAAAAATAGTATACACACTTTTTTAACAAAGGAATGTTTCCTTTTTAGATGCTTGCATTAAGTATATTCTGTCGAGTGTAGGCTGTAGGTGGCACAAAGGAATCACGATTCAAAAAAAGGAAAGGGTGAATGGACTTTTTAGATACGGCAACCATCCAACAATAATATACAAAAGTCTTTTGTGATGCTCTGCGCTTCTCCTCCGCTTTTCACGACGACGACGATACTTGTAATAATCTCGATATTATCTCGGTATAAAATTAAGTAGTTGTGTGGTTAGCTCATTGTGCAGATGAAATTGAGGAACAGCTTTCTTTCGAAAGTGGGAAAATAAGAATAAATATATTTCGCTAAAAATATGTATATATTTCCAGTATTTTTCCATTTGGTTGTATACTTGGATGTGGTATGTGATGACGAAGAAGGTCGTTGCACCTCGGGCATCTTCTTCTTTTAGGGTTAGGGTTAGAGATCCAATATTCCATTCGAATATTGTACTATTTTTTATGTAGATTGCAACTGTCTTGTTTGTATTTTCCTTTCCATCTAAAAACTCCAACCGTATCCATATCCATATACTTGCTACTTGAGACGAATTGTCGGGGGAAAGAAAATCGAAAGTTATTTCCAGATGCATAGATCATACTCACAAAAAGGGGAAAGATGGGAGGAAAGTAGAGAAATTGGGGTTTAGGGTTACAACACACATAAAAGTATGAGAAGTAGATGGATAGCTTCTCTGTATCCATTCATCCATGAAAGGGAAGAATGGAAAGGACGGAAAAGTGAGCCGAAAGGGAATAAATAATTGTGTGACGTTGGCAGAGAAGAACCTCGTTCGACGCTACTCCAGCTTCAGTAGCTCTTCTTGGGTAGGTTGCTGCATCTGCAAAAAATTTGCATCACGAATTTTTATGCTTTTCCCTCTCTGCAGAAAAAAATGCTGATCTGACAAAGTAGCTTGCTGGAATGGAATAATTGTGGGCGGAGAAAGTTCAATGTTCAAAGGTGCATGACTGCCGACTGGACTCACTTCGACTTGAATGGATGGGATAATGATGACGATATTTATCCATTTTTGGAATCTAAATTAAGTGATTACTCCCAAATGCAAATTAATTAAACTATTTATTACATTCTTGTTCTATTTTTCGTAGAAAATATGAATATATTCAATACATTTGCAAAACAAGGTAGTTAATCTTAATTAGTGCAAGGCCCCACAAGACTTGCAACTAATCTGGGTTAATTCTATCGCATTGCGACTAAAAACTAGATATATCCCGTTCGCCTGCACATGCATCCTCCTCCATCCCCAAACCAAATGGTTAAAAAAAACTTTCGGAACACAAAAGCAGATATACGCTTATCATGTTTCATATTAGTCTCACATTTTCATTAGAAATTGCTAATTGTCTTGTATGCCATAGCGTTGAGTTCCAGTTCCATTCCCACGCTGAATAAAAGGATCATTAGCAACATGTGCATCTACATTCTTAAGTTACGTCAAGTGTTTGTTTGGTGTGTGGCGTGATCTGGAACAAGTGTGCAGATATACGGCCTCGTCCTTGCGAGTCATTACACATATTATCATCCATCACCAAATATTCTCTGCTCCACTGCTTTCAACAAAACTTGTGCACACCACAAACACACACACACATCCTCACTCGCTCTCACTCTAGAATCAAGTACGTGTCGTGGGCGTCTCTAATTAATCGCAGTGGATGGTAATTAGGGCGATAATGTTTCCAAAAAAAACTTATTTGTTTTGAATTACTTCACCTCTTGAAGTGAATGAATTCCAGTTCAGCATGGGAGGTCGTTTGTATTCTCCAACTGTGATCACGATGAGCAAGTGGGCTGGTTTTTACTCGAAAACTGGCTCCACACTTTTTATGAATGAAAAAGAAAGACGCATTCTATTTAAAGGCTAACCGACAATCTTGTTTTATTTACAGATGAGTGGAGTCCACGTGGGTGTGAACATGTAAATCAAGAGCCAAAATACCCTGCTGGAAAAAAATGGAAACTTTCGCCCGCATATGGAATACCACAAAAATAACCCGCACACTTTTTCAGTGAATATTTTTCCAGGTTTTTGTGGAGAAACTTATCTTCATTCCACACTCAATATATTACTCTAATTTTGTAATCTAGTCAAGTCCCTGGATAAAAGCACGTTGCCAAAAAAGCCTCAAAAGTGACAAAGTTGTTTTCAAAACGTGGGGGATGATATATGATGTAACAGTGTACCTTTGGTTTGTGTGAAAGTTCATAATTTTCAGTTTGCGCCACCACACATCTCACTCGTCCTCGTGACCAAGAGATATTTTATGGTGTGTTTCCCCCATCCGGTGCATGTGCTACCTTCATATTCAAGAGAAAGTTTTCATTTTGATAAAATTGGATTAAAACCTTGGCACTTTCCCCGTCGGTATATGAGTGGCGGTGCTCATAGCTCCTTTCGGTTTTGTGATGCAAATGTGAAATTTTTGGCAAGTGGCAAGTGATATACGACATCATCCTCTCTCTCTCTCCCTTCATCAATATTAATACAACGCACTGTAATAAGTGCCATCTGATACTTTCTCTCCCTCTTTTGCGTCAAAATTCCATTCCAAAAATCCGATCAGTATTCAGATCACATTCTTCCTTGACGTTGTCTCTAATTCGGAAATGTTTCCTGGAGCCATTGTGTACACTCACACTCCACGATTTCTCTCTCGCTGTCGCTGTGATTGGTGCGTCTTTGTCATTTGAGTCGAATACGAAAAAGAAAAGAATGCAGGCACAGATGAAAATGAAACTGAGCGATAACTCAAACTCCTTTTGTATCTCAGTTCGGTTGTGCGAGTTCTCTTGAAAACAGAAAGGGGAAAGGACAAGGGCTCCAGGATTTGAATCATATCTTGCTTTGACAGGATCAACGGTTGAGTGACATCAAGCCAATCCTTGAGACCAGACTAGACCACAGAGAGAAAACAAAACCAGACACTAAAATCAACAAACACCATCATCATCATTCCCCTTTTGTTTTTCAACGAAAAGGACCAACTAAATTGGAGAAAATCATAAATATATCAAATTGCTCTGATTTTCGTGGAAAAGCTATATTTGACCAAAGAGGAAGGGACAAGAGAGAACCAAACAAAACCAAACCGCTCGAGTGGAAAAAGTTTGTTTTTTTGTGTAGAGAGAAGGCCTAGAAAAGGTCATTGATTTCCAATGACAATGGATTACATCCGAGAATTCGACATCAAGCTCGAGAAGGAGATGTTCTACGCGGGCGAGATACTCTCCGGCTTTGTCGTTTTGGACACTGTAGAAAATTTCAAATTGAGAGGTAAACCCACACACTTTCACCATTCACCAAGCTTTTGCTGCGCCACCTCTGATAAAAAACGTTGACTTTGAACATAACATAATACTATTTGTCCTTTCCAACTTTTTTCCAGCGATTCGGGTTGTCCTCCGGGGAAAGGCGCACACGGAGTGGAAGGTGATGGTGAGTGGGGAAAGGAGAACCGTCAAGGATGACCAATACTTCATCGATGACAGGGCAATGATTTGGGGGAAAGGTAATAAAAACTTGGTTCTATAAAAAAAATGCTATACACTCTTCCACTCGCACTCCGTATTTTTCGTTCAAATTGAAACACAATTTGTTGCCTACTTTGAATTCATCGAATTTTTTTTGCAAATTCAGGCGAAATGTAAGTGAAAAGTTATTCACGAGCACATGGAACTCTAAGCACATTACCATTTCTTAACTCAATTTTATTCACATCATTCCTCCAGAACTACAACTTGCTGTATTACCATCATTTTCCCATTCTGAAAAGGATAATAAATTTTTTTCGTGTCATCATTCATTTCATAAAGAAATTTATATGCAAGTTTTTTCCACCCTTTTTTCTGCTCAATTCACACAAAAAAAGTAAAAGAAAATTCTCACAAGAGAAAGTGAAATTGAGGGAGCAACTCTGGAGCAAGGAGAAGCATTAAAATTGTAAAGTTATACGATAGCTTGTTCTGTTTTATTATCGCAACATTTGCAACATGTAAATTGCGTACAGACGAACATCAAAAGTAATATGAACCCGATAAATTCCTCTTTTTCACTCACTTATTTTTTCTATTGCATTTTCCGCGGTCGTCATCATTTAATTTTCGTTTTGAAAATTACTTTTTTTTTCATCTCAACTTTTTTTTACAGACAAGGCTGATGGAAACGTGCAAATCCTTCCCAGAGGACTGCACAAGTTCCCTTTCCGCTTCCAACTTCCAGAGAGCTCACTTCCCTACTCGTTCGAGTCGAAATGTGGAACGATCCGCTACTACATTAAAGTACGTTGGAGTTATAGTTTTCCAAATATTGAATAATCGATATTATTCTGTCGTTAAAGCATATATGCCACCTCCTCCACCAGTGCCAATACAAACGCGTGTTCAAAATTTTGAGGAAAAGGCACATGAATAATTGTATCTTTCTGTATTTGAAAATATGCCTTATTTTGCCATTGCTTCGCTTAGAATATCGACTTTGGCTGGAGGTGGTGAGGTGGAAGTTAAGTAGCCTCAGTAGCCCTATCGATGTTTGAGTGAGATCATTATCATATTATCAATACCACACCACAGACTTACACTTTTTATCTACTCTTCGAGTATATTTGCAATTTGCAACACTTGTGTGCTCATGGAGGTTTTCAGCAAAACTCCTTTGCTCGATAAATCCACACTGAAACTGCAAATAAAAGGACCAAAGGTAAACCGTAAGTAAGCTTCTTAAAATGCTACACCACTTCAACTTGACTCTCAGAGTTCGTTACTCCATATTTGAAAGTCAATATAAAACTGGTGGAACGTGGAACGATATGAATATCAGCGAATGCAGAGAGTAACGATATGAATTGATGATGAAGTGATCGTTGTGATACACGAATATCCTTCTCGATACACTCTCTGACTACATTAGCATATTTATCTGATCGATGCATTAAAGCTAAAATATGCTCGAAAATGTGAAATGTCATAAAAATTATTATCATAATTCTGCAGACGACTATATATTTTCACATCCCAAGTTTATTGCTCAGGAAAGTTCCTGTCAAAATGCATGATTTGTAAATACAAGCTCTGGACAGGACGAATTCCCTAAATTAACTATTTGCTTTTCTATGGCTTTTTTTGCAGGCAACGGTTGATATCCCGTACGCTTCCCCTCCACAAGGAATGAAATATTTTACAATTATTGGACCTCATATCGATTGTATGGATGATATTTACCTGGTAAGTCGTCTGCACTGGTCTGGTCTGGTGAAACATGGAAAATTGCTTAAATCAACAACTTTTTTCCAGTCGCTCCAAAGCCTTCAAACCAAATATTAGAAATGCTACAGACTGAAGTAGTGCAGCTTCCTCTCTCTCCAAATATTTGTTTTGTCGTTACAAATTGTATTACGCATCAAATTTGCCCTCTACAAAAAGCACATGTGACCTTTTTGTCAACTCTATACAATATGTCCTATTTTTAAATCTGAAACTTGCAATAATTATAGAAAGTAATATCAATTCAGTTTGTCAAGCTATGCATAAGCTGTATCACTCACTCACAAAATATCATCATGAATGAGCATCATCAGAAGCAAGCATGGAGCATCTCTTTATCGAAAAAATTTCATCATAATTACTTTTTTTCTTGATGTTGATGATGATGACGATAACGATCATCCCAGATTTTCTTGGGAAAACTCCCTTCCAGCTGAAGGGCTCTAATGGCTCTAAAGCAGACAAACTTTTTCTATATCTTTAAAAAACTAATGAAACCCCGTGAAAAAAATTGGTTGTTGAGCAAGAAGTTGAGACTTTATTCCCAGCATACATCATCTCCATACTAATATCATGTATTTTATGAACTTTGACATTCAAAATGAGTTTTCTCCTCTCTCACTCTCTATTTTCCTTCTTAATATGTTATTACGTCTCCTCGACACATTATTTTTTTTGCTGGCTGAGCCCATTTCCTCTTTCACCTGCTGATTTGCTACCTCATCTTCATCCTCATTTCTCCCATTTTTACTTAATATTACTGGAGCGAATCTCCGTCTCGCTGGAGCCAGTCTCTTTCTCTCTCTCTCCCGCCCCAGCTCTGCTTCTCCTCTATAATTACATTTTCACTTGCTCCAGCTTCTCCAGGAAAACTGGGAAAAAGAGGCGAAGGCAACGGCACATGCTATCGAATATTTAGCTGTGCAGCTTTTGGCGTGCCCTTTCAAGGCAGAACCTTGTTAAAATATTCCACACTTATGAGAATGACTATGGCTATGACCTCTAAAAATTTGTCAATAGGTGAGTTTTAACAAGGTTCCAGTTACCATAATAGGAACACGCGAAAAAGAAGGTAGGGAAGGCGAAGGGAAAGTTGAAAAGGGAAAATCTAATAAAAATGCGAGTGAGAGATAATTGGTTTCTATCGAACGAAAGAAGGAAAAAAGTGTTGAAATGAAAATGAAGGAGTAAAAGGTGAAACGACTGAATTTGACGTTATTAAAACTTTCAAATTTGACTGCACCGGGAGAGCTCATTTCAGAATTCGGAAAAAAATGTTCTACTTTTTTGGAAAAATAGGGAAACTGTAAAAATTTAGTGTGAGCCAATTAATTTTATTCGTGAGAAACTACGACTAAGTCATCGATTTATTTCAAGTAATTTTTTATTGATGAGTGAAATCATCAAAAACTTTCATTTTCTTGAAAACTTGTCCAGAAACCAATCATGGGGGAGAGGAGACGACCCCGCTTCAGTCTCTGCTGGGACAGAAGAAGGGTAACTCTGAGGACGAAACTAGACAGGTCGGCGTACGTCTGCGGAGAAAGTTTGAGAGTGAAAGCGGATATTGACAATCAGAGTGATGAGGAGGCACGACTCAAACTTCGACTAGTTCAGGTTCGTCTCCAAATTTTCTTCGCAATACTGAAGAAAATTAGTAATGTTGATGTCTTCGTCCCCCTCGTCAACTTTACCATTTTTCATATTTTTATTCTATTTCTATCTCTCATTTTTTCAGTATGTTGAATATTACATTGATCGCGGGGTTCTGGGCGTGTCGAAGGAAGTATCGCACACAATTTTCGAATACCGAGGAGCACCTGTCACCCCTCACACGAGGACGAAGTGGGACTCCCAACAAAATCTCGTAGTGCCTACAATGCCCCCAACGCTAATTGGTGTTTGTCGACTCATCCAACTCTACTATGTGCTCAAAGTAAGTCAACCCAAATCTTAATATTTTGCCCGTATTCTCTTCTTCGTCTTATTTTCCTCTTCAACATCACTTGTTTCCTTTGATATAATCCGTTTACGATTAGTTATATCTTTTTGCATACCATTTCCTCAATCGGATAACTAGCTACAAATATTCTTTTGTACAAAAAGATGAGAAAAGATATCTGAAGTGTTTGCTGAATACTCGTTATTCCATTCCCGTTCTCGCCTGATTGGCTGGACTTATTCGGGCCGAAAGTTGATCACGGTCGACGGCTTGAATATTTTTCCACTTCAAAATTTATGCAAATATGAAATGCAGGTTGAATCAACATCTCTTTCTCCAATAGAAATTCCCATCAGAAATGTCCTACTCGAATCCTAGGACTTCCTTAAAAATGAGATGAGTAGCAACTGCGCAATATTCAGGCACTCACTCCAGTTTGTTCCAGATTCCAGGGGAAATCTTGTGTTAACATGTATCTACGTATGCAAAAGGCAGTTTCCTGGCTCATTGTCAGCATTCGGAATTGACAGCACATCCCCTCCCCTCAATTTGTATTCATGCATCAGACCTTTTTCCTCCCAAGAGTTTCAAATAAAATAACAAATTTCTCTTGCGTAAAGACAACAGTGAGAGTTGGGATGGAAAAAGGGTTGAGTTGCAATTTGCAATTGCCGAGAAACCCCATCCAAATATTTTCCAACTTTCACCGGCACATGCACCACACCAGCATCTAGTTACTTTTTTGTAACCTGCATTCCCCTGTTATTAATAGCTGGCTTGGTTTCAAGCTTTCCTACCTTCAAACAAATTGTTACTATAAAAAGTAGACCACTCTCAAATTCTCAACGAGTTCGTGTTTCAGACGATTTGGGATTGTTTGCAGAGTACCGAGAGTAGCTCACAAATATGCATCATCAGTTGCAAACTAACTTGCACATATGATGTGATATGGATGGCATCCTATTACACCCGCTATCATGTTCCCATTAAAGCATGCGTATTGATCTAACTCTTTAATACAACGCATTTTCACCATATTTACAATGAGGGCTCAACTAACCGTCCCTAATGGCATTTAAAAATTCTCCAAAAGTACCGTTTGTGGATGCGTTCATGTACAAATCTGGAAATCTCCACATTCCTCCTCGACGTGATCGTGATCATCCTCTATCCTTTGAAGTGGAGCAGCTTTCCAGTTCACTTCTCCGCACACGATCCTCTCTCGCTTTCTCTGGTTTGCTTCAAGGAGCTACACCAAATACGGGTGAAAATTTCACAGGGATTATTCCGGTTGTTTGCCCAAAATCGGGAGTGTACATCCGCGGAAAGGCTCTTTTCTCGGTAAAGAATTTGAGTACCTCAAAATGGGTATTTACAAAGGGAGAGAGTTGCTCTCGCACATTCACATGGGGAACGTTTACCCAATTTACGGACAGCATTAGGACACAGCGCGTAAGTAACTTGTTTAGACCACAACGAGTAATTATGATGTGAGCTAATGTGCCTTGCAAAAAATACATACGTCCAGAGAGAGACATTTCCTTTTCACCACACACTCGACTCAGCTCAACCTCACACACCCAACTGCCGCATGGGCAATGGGCATATGATTCTCATCTTCATTTCATCATCATCATCATCACCCACACACTGCGCACCACTGAAACAGGAAGTGTTGTGGTACATCAATGCTGTTATTATGCTCGCCTGGCTTCGCCTTCCCTTTCAATTCAAAGAAATGT
This sequence comes from Heteromurus nitidus, assembly GCA_034687055.1. NCBI lineage: Eukaryota > Metazoa > Arthropoda > Collembola > Entomobryomorpha > Entomobryidae > Heteromurus > Heteromurus nitidus. The sequence continues at coordinate 13,393 of JAQFZW010000305.1, forward strand.
TTTAATATTTCATTATTCTGCTGAAACCACAACAGTGCCCGAAATTCTCAGAACGCTTTAATAAAAAATTAAATGAACACACACCAGACCACATGGACTAATGTGTTTTTCTCCATGCAAATAGGGACACAGAAATATCATTTTTCATTATTTAGCGAGCGGCATGTGTGGTGAGGGCTAGCGATGAGATGCGAGTCATAAAAATATGTGTGAAGAGCCAATTTGTGGTTTTCTGCTGGATAACTGAAGAAGATAAAGTGGAATTAAAATCTGATGTGATGATTTTATAAAAGAAACAGGAATTTTCGAGATTTTGGTGTTGAGCAAGGATTAATTACGGACTAACTTGGATGTGGAGAAAATGTACCTCAAAGCTTCCCTTTTGACGCGTAGGAGAATTGCCTCTTTCTTAATCTTTGAATAAATCATCTTTAATTAGGATACTTTACTTTAAGATAACATCAAAGAACTATCTTGAACGTGACTGATGTCACTTGAATGTCATTTCAAAGAAACTACGTCGTTTGTAATGTAATGAAGATTCAAAATTTTATGCGGAGAAAGTCATAATGAGTATTGTTGGGAAAGATATTCATAAACTAATTTACAAACATTTGTAATTTGTAGCCCGTAATAGAATTTTTATTGCCTTCCTTAAGATCTGTAATACAAATTTAATAATTTAAGCAATTCTGAGAAGTGCCACAAAATATTTACGAGTTTTAACGTTTTAAGAATCCCTTCTTGTTGGTTGTTGTTGTGTTCCAGGTCAGTGTGGAGCTTGAAAAGTCTGGCGAGGACCTGCACATGCACTTTCCAATTACAATCGCAACCGTTCCTTTCCGCATCCCTAATTCCAATCAACAACCTGTGATTCAATATGGTAAGCTAAAGCAATAATTATGGCTTATTTGAACTTGAACGTCTTTATATTCATTTAAATTCCAATGATAACTCATTTGTATTTGATATGCACTTGCTTAGGTCATTGTTTTTAGCTCAATTAAGTTGTTCCTTCAGCCTTTGTAATAACGAATCGGCATGTCTATTCTTTTTTTTGTAGAAGTGGCTTGTGATCATGCTGAAGGTGGAATGTACATTGGACCAGAGTTCCAGCTCGGCCAGGTTTATGACGGGAGCGTGGAGAACGGTGACACAATAGTACTTTATCGTCCAGTTTACGTCTCAGTAGTTTCTCAAGGTACGAATCATTCCTCCATTCCAAAACAAGTTCAGCTTTCCTTTTGTTACCAACACCGATTAGGGCCTTAAAACCGAAGTGTCACCTAAATGCGCATTATCCTTTCTCTTCGTTGCTATCTTCATTGTGGTTGCGTTGGCCTCTTGTATTCCAGGTAAAGCGCTAAAAGCCGAAACTCCGACGTCAGTGAACCGCAACGTAGTGCTCGCTATCGGAGGAGGGAACAATGGGAACGGAGGAAGTGGTGGAGGAGGAGGAATGAACAGCTCCAATCAATCAAGAACGAATTCCTCTGCTAATTTAATCAAGCAGAACTCCAAGTCTGACAACACTCGAAACAACATCTCCAAACTTCCCGGAAAGGACCATGCAAATTCCAGCTCTTTTGAGAAGGACTCGAGCACACCGACCAAAGGGAATCTCATCACGTCGGAGTCTGGTGTCACCTCCGTCCCTCCAGTGTAGAGAGAAAACAAGATCATGCCACAGATTTGTTTCACCCAAAAAAAACTCACGCTCATCTAACCGGAAAGAATGCTTTCTCTCTCTGAAGTTCAATCAAACCAGAACTCAGGGAAAGGAGATGTTACCCCAAAAAATTAATGAAATACGGACACTTTAAGATATTACGCAGACCAGACTCGCAAGTTTCCTGAAGCTTGTTTTACCATCCTAAAAAATTTCGTCGATATTCTGTGTACCGTCACGTCCGACAAAAGTGAAAGGTTTGTTTGGTCGGATAAGCCAACTCTCCCCTTTTGAATGTACGTCTTCGCCGCAATCATTTTTGTGATCTCTGATCAAGTTTATGTCGTCGGTATATGTCACCTTGTCAGCTTCTCCGGCCAACTGGAGAAAAATCCTCGTATTTAACCAAGTGAGTGAGAGTGAACCTTGGAGAAGTTTAGTGAACCCGAAAATAGCAGATGAACACTGTGAAAAGCTCGCAAAGAGAAAAGTCGCGGATCGATCCTGTCACACTAAAAAATATATATGCGTAGTTCGAGGACTCGAGGACAAGTGTTGGAGACTGGGGGAATGGAATGTTGAATGTGAAACAGAGAGTTTTCTAATCCTCATCATTCCCCATATCAGCATCACTGATCAAAGTGATTCATCTCCTGTCTCGATCCTTTTACGACTTTCATCCTTTAAAAAAAACTTTGCTCTCGTCTGGTTTTCCCAGTTGTCCTAGACTAGAAACCGACTCCCTGCGTCCTTTAAAACTCCTACTGCCACTGAATTTCCACTTTCAGCTTTATTCCTATTTTCTCCACAGAGTTTTTTCTATTTTCTATTTTCCAGGAGGATTTATATCCTTTAAATATATTCATCCGATTCATTGCATGTGTACTACTGCGCAATTTATTGAGAGAAAGCATTAAAAATATGACCAACTTTTAAAAATGTATGAATTTCGGGATTTTGATGAGAACTACTCTATTGTCACTCTCACAAAAGGCCTTTCTCTCCTTTCCCCGTTCACGAGTTTGGTGTCTCTGTGAGTTATTGGAGTCTGTGGAAAGGGGACAAGTTGTCATATATTTCTTGTTGTTGTGCGGGTGGAAGTATGGAATCCTTGTTTCTGCCAGAAAATCACTATCGATTTTTCCTCCACTTTTTTTTGCCACACTCCTTTTCCCTGCTGCTCTAGTTCTCCGTTCCGTTCTGATATTTGTGTACGTTATGGCTATACGAGCACAAAACAAGAGCATATTATGGAGCAAGTTTATATCCAACGTTGTATTTCCTTTTCTCGCCAATCTCTTGAGAAAGCTTGTGTCACTCAAGTCGAGATGCCGAGATGAGATGGAAGTAATGCTTTGAACACTTCCTCGTGTCATATTAGAAGACAACAGTAAACAATGCGACTTTCCCCTCCTTCTTCTCCCTCTTCCAGGGTAAAAGGATGTTTGTGACGATATTCTTGCATGCACCTAAATATTTCACTTGGTTGGATGTTGGCTGACACGCTTCAATGAATCCTTCGCTTATTCAGGCTGAATAAACGTGAGATTGGAGAGAGAGAGAGAGAGACGCAGCGTGTGATGCGAATGCGAGTCTGGTTGTGAAATTGTGAGCAGCCCTGTATTTTCCTCCGACAGGGGAGACTGGCGGGGGAGGGGTGATGTCGAGACATATAATACGATGTCATTTCATCATAACATTTACACAACTTCATTAATTATAGTGGATGGATGGAGGGGCACGTATCTGATGAAACAGTCAACAGATGTGGATGAGTTTTCAGTATTTACGAAAGTGAAATGAAATTTTGTTGGAAAGGTAGCCAGACCTACATTTTCCAACAAAATGAAAAGCAGAGGCAAATAGGGATCGATGATGAATAACATGTCTGTCTGGGTGGAACATGTGTCAAGGAGGACAATCATTTCCTTCTTGAACTGATCTCAATTTCTTTTGACTAACAACATATTATTATATACCATTTTTGTTGTAGTTTTATTTATAAATTTTACATGTAATTTCATCCCAAACAAGCTTTGGATGATATAAGCATCGTTAGAAAGTGAAGTATCGTAACCAACCGATGACAAACTATTGTTGTGAATTTCGTTCAGTTTTCATTTTCACAAGCATTTTGCATGAGAAACTTTTTACATATATTTTTGAATAAGGTATTCATTCATCTTACGTCGATGTGTATCGTGTATCAACCTGATGAAATTTCCAACAAAAGAACAAATTTTAAGGCATTTTCAATTTATTACGACTACCTAAAATAACTATATAGACTTATCCCATGTTATTTGATATTCGTACATGTTTATCCTGGAAAGATGATTTATAATTAGGGAATTCAATTACGTAAGCAGCATGTATGTACAGAGTTATAATATTATCTTATAAGCTGCATGCATTTCTCTGGACCATAATCTAATGAATGAAACGAATTCTATATTCTCAACGACTATATGTATATAGTCTGTGAGCAAGTGATTTTACAAGGCGGTATATTGTCAATTGTATTAATTCGCTATGCCAAACCAGCGCATACATATATATTGCAAACAAAGTATAAAAAGCAAGTCCACACGTTTTTGTATTTTAACGAAAAAGATTTTCTACAAAGAAAAGGAAAAAATGAGACTAGAAAGAAGCTTGTGACACTGAACATACGTACGTGCTACATCATTTTTCATGTTATTAATGCATATAGTCGACATCAGTCAATTTTCCTGGTTGACTGGAAAACATGTTTTGAAGAAATATACATTTCTGGATTTTTGTACTAAACTAAAAACAGTTTTAAATGAATCAAAAAAGAAAAGTAATATTTCGAAAAAGGAGACGAAAGGATTTTCGTACATGTGTGCTAATGTTAAAATCTAATCTATGTTAATCGTTGCAGGTTTTTATTATAGATATATTAAATAAATGTAATATAACTGTAACCAACGATTTAATTTGAATGTTGATTGAAAGTAAGTAGTAATTTGGTAAGTGTGAATCAACACATAAAAACGGAATCGAATCAAGAAGTTTTGGAGTAAGAATTTGGATGGTCCATAACTGTTCTTTGACTTTTGCAGTGTTTCATCAAAGAAATGTTAATGGCTCTGATGCTGTAAAAGAGTTAACATTGCTAACAAAAAGCTACATATTCCATTTTCCATGAAAGAACGAAATGCACAAATGGCAAGTTCTGTAATGTATATATTATTTACATGCATATAAATTTACTTGGAAGATGTTTAATAAAAAAGGAATTTGATCAAGTGTATTACTGCCGAGATGGAGAAAAGGTGAATTGATTTTTATTACTTCTTCTTTAGCAGAGAGATAGAGATAGAGAGAGGCGCAATAATGATTCCCAAAGTTTATTCCTTAAGTCCTTCTGGATCTCATCTTTCAACATTTCCCTCTGAAGTACCCAGACGGAAGTTTCTTTGGAGGAATTTTCTGCCAAAAAGTATATACATTTTATGGAATTCAGTGGTAATTTCTAAGGAAGAAGAAGCGATCATGCTGGAAGGAAAGGAGGATTGGGTTGGAATGACCTTGACCAAGAAAACTTTTCCTGATAAAGATGTATATCTTGATATATTTATGTTCGTGGAGGAGGCAACTCTATAATTTCTTTCGCAGTAAATTCCTTTCTGATGCACGGCTGATTTGAAGGGAACCATATTTCCATTTTTTATATCAAAGAGCAAAAAGAATATATCCACTATTTCCGCTTGTCATAGTCCATATATTGTGAATGAAGTGTGTGGTTGGTAAAGATCATATGCAGCTGGCTCAGTCTGGCTCAAGAGAAAAACCTGGCGCCGATATGTTCCTTCCAAAAAGGAAACTTTTTTTTCCAGGTTGCCTTTTATACGTGATTCAACGAAGTGAATAGAAAAGTTGGATTGGATGGATGGATGGGATGTGGGATCTAACATGAAAGTACCATCTCATGACATACACCACTTCGTACTTTACACACAATTTTTGTAGGCATTATTAACTCGGATAGGCTCATCCGACAAGCACATGAACACGGGAATGGAATGAAGATAAGAAAGGATGAAGGAAACGACTAACCTTTTTCCCCAAAGTTCCATGGGAAAAGGATACATGTATTGTATTTCTAATGCAATTTTTCCCATTCGCTGCTCATTCTCACAGCTTCCGCTTCGCCTTCAACTTTTTCAAAAGAAACAAGAAAAAAGGGGGAAAGTTGTGTGCTGTTGTATATTTTCCAAACTAGAAGCTACAGATTTTGTACAGGTGTACTCGCTCAGGCTATGCTTTTGACTTGAATTATCTTCTCACCAGCTTCATTACGATTAAGTGTATTGGCTTCCATACGAAAACCTCACTGAAAAATCTTCTCACAATGTTTTGAATGGCCATCTTATGGATCTCGATTGACTATATACCGGCCGGATACGCAAAAAAAGCGATCGTTTTTTGTAAGTAACTGCAAACTTTAAATATTCGAAACTACGCAAAATGCAAAATAACCCTGCGAAAGGATGCCGACTTGAAGACACACGCCATAAACGAAGGAATGGGCGCAAAAAAGGAGACACCCAACGAGAAGAGTTTGACTATGGCGTAATAACTGTTACAGTTTGGAGTAATGGTGGGAGCGCAATGGAGCATATTTGCATATTCAGTACACTTCGTAACAAGATGAAATGGCATGCGTGTCCTTGGAAAAACGAAGCCATTTCCGGACTTCAAGGAGTCAAATTGATATTGAATACAAGTTATCTTTAGTAAATTCGGAGTAAGTGATGTAAATTGATCTAAAAATTGACTGTTAAGCATAAACGTACATAACTATTCTATTTTAAAGTTATTTGTACGATTTTATTAACTCTTATCAAAATCTTTTGCTTTTATTGCAATTTCTTCCATTCTAGTACAATGCGAGTTGTATTTATTGATAAACCTCCCAAGCAGCAGCAGCTCAGGGCAAGGTAAGTACGTAGAGCAGAGCTCTAACTTTCTCTCCTCTCCTCTGCATGCTTCGGAGTCAGCAGTAAAATGGAAATGGAACGTGAGATCGGGACTCATCTGTCATCATCATCGTGGCACGCCAAACCAACACAAAAAGCCTAATACTCTCCCTGACTTCTTGACTGCTCTCATTTCCCATCTCATTGTTCTTCCTTTTGTCGACCCGCATTCAGATATATACTTGCCCATCCTTTTTAAAGTCATATTGTTTACATTACACACAAGATGAGAAATTATGGGCTCTGCTCTTAAAACAAAATCTGTTTTCAGCCTCCAGCTTGAAGAGAAGAATGAGATGAGGATCGTGGATGTTGCATAAATGTGTGGGAGGGCGGAGCACGAAATGAAATGAAAATGGAAGTTGACTTTTGTCGCTCATTTTCTGTCTAATATCAACCAAAGTTCACAAATATTATGCAAGTGAAGACTGGCGGTTGGAAGTGGTGAAAACATTTAACAAGACAATGAATTTTCTCCAGAATTGTTGTCCCTTGCATTCCTGGAAGGACTAGGGAAAATGTGCTGTGATTGTATGTAAAACCTCATTTTGGACTTTATGCTTCTTTTCACCTCTCCGCAACCACTTTATGATTGCATTGACGCGTAAAAGGGTATTTCCACCATTTCCCTCGAAGGATCAAAATGGTTGTGTTCACATATTATTATTCCATAGAAGTCATAGATATATTTACCTTTATTGCAGTTCGCTACTGTTTTTCTTACCTCAAGCTCATAAAAGGAGTTGCTGGTTCCATTACTGCGGTGAAAATGATGCCCTAGTCTTTCTGCTTTCTCCATCTACTTTCAAATGGAGATGGACAGTTTTTGGGTAAATTGCGTCGCAGAGAGCAATTCCACTGGTTTAAATGCTTCCGTAATGGGGGATTTTTAGCTTAACACAGAACAACGAGAGAAATGTTCTAGGTTTTGAGAAAAGTTTGATTGTCTTGCAGATGTGTGGATGATGGCGGCGCCCATTAACTCCTGACTTTGGTGGATTCTGTGGGAAAATTGATGACAAGAGAATAGCGGAGCAGAAATGGGCTGGGATATACACACTTTTCTTTGAATTCGAACAAAAAACTTTTTTGTGCTGAAGGAAAAGTCAGTGTGTGCATTATCATTTTATCTTTATGCGGAATGCATACACTTTTATTCTGAAGAGAAAGTTCATTTTTTGCACCAATAAAACTGGGATGAAAATGTGCTAAAAAGGTACGAGTTGAAAACTAAGAGAGATTTCGTTTAATGACACAATTTAGTAAACGTCCCGGAAAGCAAGAACAAATATACGTCTATCTGCTCACTTTAAATGAATATGCAGAGGCACACAAAAGTTGGAAGCGTGAGCTTTTACATAATTTCAGGATAACAATCTAAATCCTGGAACATTTTCTGAGGATGAAATGTGCAACACAAACCCGTCTTTCTTTTGATTTACGGGAGAAAAAATTTTCTCTCCGAAAATGTTATGTACTTTAGAGTTGTGTTAATTCCTTGACAAATATACCTAATTTGTAGGAGAAGGTTTGAGAATGAGTCCCTTTTTGTATGTGTACTTTTGTTTCCGCCTTTTGTCTCTTCTCACTATCACTCCGCCCGAGTGAAAGTGAAAGCAATCTCGGGAGCCGGGAGAGAGTGAGTAAAAAGGGGAAGATCCTCGGAGATTTAATTATTTCAGACTTACACTCCAAAAACCCCAACCGAAAAGCTGCAAACCAAACAAAACCACAAAATACTGCAGCGACCAGACTAGACCAGCGCCATCAAAATAAGAAATAAAATAAAAACTCTAACGGAATTTATAAGTCTAGAAGGAAGGCGGACACCACTGCAAACATGCAAACATGTTAGCTTTACTATTTTCTTTTCCCAGAATTCCCTTAAACTAATGAACTACCTTTTTAAATAAAAAAAAAGTTTCATAGAATTTTAGAATGCGTGTCCACTGCGTCAGACCTCTTCTTTTCCTCATTAAAGAATTAATAGGTTTAGATCAGCATATTCTTTCCTACTTTCTTCCACGTGCACACGTATTCTTTGATAAAAAAAAATTGCGTCTTCATCTCCTTTGACCAACAAAACAACTACACACACATATGGGCAAATGTTTGTACTCGTGTGGGTATGCTATTATTCTATGAAGAAAACTCTCTCTCTCTCTCTCTTTCTCTCTCTCTCTCTCTCTCTGGTGAAGAGTCTCGTATGTGTTCATGAATGAAACGCAGTGGAGCGGAATGGGAAAGAAGGAAAGTTTCTCGCAAAGTAAAAACAAATTGCATCTGTGTACCACAGCGAGTGGGGATGTGTTGTGCATGCCTACGAGGAAAACCACGAGAATAAGCGGGCGCGTCATTTTCCTAAGAAAACTTGTTTTCCCTTCTCTTTTCTTACAAACAAGGCTTACTTGTGTAATGTATGTATGAACACATGTGTGTGTGCATGTGATACGCGTTTCTCCACACGTTTTCCTGAAGAAAGCGAAAGTCGAAAAGGGATCTCTCCTTCTTCTTCTTATTTTATTACTTTTCGGAAAAAAGTTGCTCTAGATGTGCCTTTCTCCTTCTGGTTTTCTTGTGATGATGAAATACGGAAAAGAGTACGTGTTTGGGTTTACTTTATCCTTTTTATGCGTATCAACATCAGCGGCGTGTGTGTATCTGAATACGATTAGCCGAGGGTTTGGTAACAATTGCAAAAGTTGTTTTGACAAGTGGGCAAAACTAGTATGGCCTTTCAGATGAAAATATTGTTTCGCAATGTTGAAATGAGGAATTATATCGCTACTTTACTCCGCCTACGCAAACACAAATCTGTTCACTTAGATCAGAGAGATTTTGGCATTATGTTCTAAAGCACAGAACTATATATGAACTAACCACATCCATATTTATTCCGCTTCGGAATTTCAAAGGATCGACTCTGTTACAACACAATTTATGTGGAATTGGAATTATGTAAAGGTTATTGACTTCAAATCTTTGGAAAAACAGATGTCTGCACTTAGATTGGGAAACAGCTCTACCAAAAACTGGAGTCCCCCTGTCTTATCCCCATCTCCTCGTGTCATTTCCAAAAGTTGTCAAGAGTTGTCGAGATTTTGTCGCCCAAAAATTGAATCATCGAATCCTGATCCGAGAGTATTTGCGATTGGAGGAATATCAGATGGGCAACTAAAAAATCCTTTTCCCTTGTTAAAGATGTCTTTCCCTAGCTATGACCTTGTGCAGCTAACTTATTTGATCCGATCGAAGCTGAATACTATATTCTTCACTGTATCTCAAGTGCGCATTTTCCCTCTGGTTTTCCATTTCCGTTTAAAATCTGCTAAACATGCCAAAAAGGGAGATTTGTGGTTTCACCGAAATTGCATCTTTTTTGTCGTATCAGAACTTTTAGAGAGATCCAACATTTTCACTTTAACTCACAAAAGAGAGAGACGCGCAAAAATATTGAATAATAGAACCCTTTACTTTTAGACAGCTTTTGTTTCTTTTTTCTCCCAGTTTTAGCCTCTTTTTTCATTGTTTGTCAAGATGAGCCCCGATAAAATTTGTATTATTTTTGTCACGTCCCCTCTCAACAACTCTTCTGGGCAAAAAAGTAGACAAAGGCGGAATTTTAAATGCAACGCAGTTTTTGTCATTGACAGATTCGCATTGTTGCGAGAGAGAGAAAATCAGATTCTCTTCTACTGCGTAAAATAGGGAAAGCTTCACAAAAACTGGAGAAAGTAAACAAACGCTATTACGCCTCAGCGACCACGAGTATGAGTCCATCTGTTGTCCGTAAACGTAAAAACTATCCCGCCAGTCTTGTTCAGGTTCTTTCGGAAAGGTGCGAGACAAGATGAGAACGAGAAGAAGCGTGAAAGACGGGATGTTGGATGTGAAGAGGTAAGATATTTTAGGAAGAGAAAGTTTTTGTCAGCACAAAACAAACAAGGATAAAGGTCCTCCTAATTCAATTTTATAGAACAAATAAACAAGGCGGCGGAAACTCGTCGACAACGATGTTTGCCTTCTACTGATTTTAGGTATCAGGTATCACCTCCTACCTACCTACGACCTAACAACCTACCTCGAGCATCAAATCCAATAAAGAAAAAGTTCAGTTGATGTCACTCACTCACTCATTGCAGTTTTTTCTTTTGTTTCGCGAGCTTCAGTCTATCATAAATCCTACGATTTACGGAAAAGGTTTTTAGTTAGACAAGCAAAATGAAAGACAAAAGAAAAGGGTCCATCCAAAAGCAAATTTCCTGTTATTTACAGCAAATCTCATGGAAAAGAGTAAAGTAATTTTATATCCTTGTTTTCTTTTGTGATCAACACGTTGTTAGAATATTCTCCAGGCGGTGGGTGTAATACCACCTTCCTTCCGTATTATTACCTAGATAAAAAAACTGATGGCAATCGATATATGATGGTTATGTTTTCACAAAGTTTATATAATTTCACGTAGTAAACTTTCAAGCTGAAAGGAGAAAAGTTTTTCATCCTGGAAATCCGATACACTGTTTCCTTTTCCTTTCAACTCCAGCTCCAACAAGAGACACGTGAAACGGGGATGTTCGATGACGTAAAAGTGGTATTATTACCTTGTTTTGTTGTCTCAAGAAAACTGTTTAGCTATCAGCGTCCTTTAAATCATTGTAAACAAAATGTGAACATGTAAGTAGTATGTACCTAAAATTGCCCTGCACGAGTTTGGAAAACTTGCATTACTTATAACATCGTAGAACGTCGTTTATGAAATAATCGTAATTGCATAATCACACTCTCAAACGACATACAATTTTGTGCTTCTTCTCAGGAAAACAGTGATTAACTTCTCAATCTGTATTCATGAATGATCCACTGCGACAAAACAGCAACTATTTCAAGAAGCATTATAACGCCTTCTCAGTTCTCACACGCATTCCAAAAGGACTCGTGTACTTTGAATGAGAAACTATTAAACGATGAAATTGTTGCACTTAAATACAACTGCGCCTACTCCCAAACTCCCTTGAATTGCAGTAATTTTCTGATTATGTATTCATCTGATGGCGGTCATTATAACGCTGCAGAGAAGAAGAAAAACAAACTCTACAACACTACAACTACTACAATACACATTATGCAATGTAGTTACGAACGAATGTAATGATGTGAAAAGACTGAAAGTTTTGTGTCTTCTTCTGAAATAATAGCTTGAAGCGCACTTTTAAGAAAATGAAACTCGAGTCAGACAGGAAAACATCAATTTTTAAAAAAGTAAAACGAGAAGACGTGTGTACCGACATGACGGAGAATAAAGGACGGATGACAACAGAAAGTGTCTTCATCTACAAACAACTAAAAATAATGTTTTTTCCTCCGCTCTAGGGAAACTCTATCATCTTCACTCGCATATATGAAGAAAAGAGAAAAGAGAAATTAGGTATTTTATATATTCTTATTCCTTAGTCGCAAACACAATGCAAAATATTTTTTACTTTTCTATCTTTTGTTTTCTTTTCCACGAAAACATCAGCGTATCTCTCCTTACTCCCATTTCAATTGAAGTATTTGGTTTAATGATGCACCAACGTCGTGTTTTTTAACTCGCAAAACTGGAAAAGAAAAGAAAGAAGAGTTTTTTCATTGACTTGGTGAGTTAGATGTACCACCGTTTGAACATAAAAAGTGAATAGAAGACTAGTTTGAAGAATTTACGTACACCAGCAGAGTTGCAGGACGAGCTATTTGTTATAACTTGTCAGAAAATGTAAGGAAAAAATTGGCACCAGACCCTGCCATCATCACCATTCCCAATTTTTTCTGTGAAAACGCTATAAAGAGTTCACACAAGAAAAAATGTTGTTATTTTCGAAAAAGGGGAGTAAAGGGGGTGCTGTCACCTAATATATGTAATCATGGGGGATTTGTGTTTGCCTGTCATATTTATTCTTTCCCATGTTCCAGACTCCAAACCTTTGCATTTTCTGTGATGAGGTTCTATCTGTAGATGTATAGTCTAGAGAGTCAGTGTGTGGCCAAATTCTCCTTTCTCTTCCGAATCATACTCTACTTTCCACTTTTCTCCAGACAGTCATGCTTCGAGAATGATGAGGATGAGGAGTATATGAAGACGTTTCTCAAGGGATTTCATCATTGTCTGTCTGGGGTGAATGTGAAAATGCTCATAGGCTTTCACCATAAAACCCATCGGAGAGATAACGTTTCAAGAAAAATGCCATGTATGCCACAAGTAAAAGAAAAAGTTTTTTTGCACAAGACAGACATCTCTCTTGTCTCAGAGTGAACTTCATTCTTTCCTCAATATATTCCATCATTTTGGAATTGTGCGTCTCCTTCCATTTCCATTACTCACTTCTTTTTCATCAGGAAATATATATCTAGCTTCCTCAATGAAAGCCAAAGGGAATAGAAAGGGTTGAGTCAGATTCGTCAGAGAGTGGTTTAAAATGCTAAACTAGACTCGTGTGACAAAAAAGTTTTAGACCATTAAAATAGTTTTATTCCAATTCCAAAACTCCAACTACGCAGTGGAAATAGAATGGTACAGTTCAGTTGAACTTTTGAACAAAATAAGTTGAGTTGTCCATAATTAGACTTTGTCCCTTATCTCCTCCTCTAGTTTTCACATGAGAGCTCACTTGCATGTTTTAATTCGACAAAAACACAAAAATGGGGGGGGGGAAGGGAAATAACTCTCATTCTGATTTATTCTCTCTCCTTTTTTCAGTGAGACTCTCGGAAAATAGATGTAAATTAGGACGGAAGCAGAATACGAGATGAGGAGATAATTTGTGGAGAAGACAATGAACCCAGTGGGAGCCTATACACACACCCTTGTCCATACCAGCTCTTGCTCTTATTAAACATGCAACAATATTTTTAAGTGAATCGATAAAGGAAAGCTGTATAAAATAATTCACATATTGAATATTATGATCACCAAGTCAGAAGCAGGTAAATACACATGTTTTTCTCTCGCGAAAGTATGGAAACTTTTCTGTGGTGAACATCAGTCACAGTCAAAGCCGCAAGTGAATTAAAAGAGTGAAACAAGTCATGAAATATTCATGAAGAGTGGAAAAATATGTGAGCATGAATTACTACGTCGAGCTTGTATTCATCAGACATTCACTACGAGTATATGCTGATGATGATGATGAGACTTGCTCACTCACTCCAACCTTTCACATATCTTCCTTCATCCATCCATCCTCCCCTCATCAATAAATTTCTCGTCTCGAGTGGATGAAGCCGAAAGTAGAAGGTCGACGTCTAATGACTTGCTGATAACCTATACTCGTAACATTATCTCTGCTCACCCTCTTCATCAGAAATGGCTCATACTCCTACGATGGCGCAAGGAACTCCATGCATAAAAAATGTTTGAGTTTAATAATACATATTTTTGGAAGTGTAAGTGTCCCACAAGTCCCTTCATCTCTATTCTTCCCTTCAGCTGGGCGTTGATCCGACAACGACAACCCCAACCGCAAAACAAAAACAAACTTTTCCCCAAACAATGTTTGACATGTTCCAACTTAACTTTCTCCATAGTTTGTAAAAAATAAAATTTGCTGGAAGGATGTTGTGCAGAAATATTTCGGATGGTTTTGTACTGTACAGCTACGGCATGTGATATTTTTCTGAAGGTTTTATTGACTAAATTCCTCGCCCTCGTCATAAGAATGTCCGTCCAGGATGCCTACATGAGCACAGAGGAGTACATCATCGTGTGTGGTCGTGTATATGATCATCATGAGGATGTTCATGTTCAGTGTTCACTCACTTTTCACGTGAACAAAACACTTTATTTACAGATTGCAAAATACCATCAGAGCCTTACTTACACTTGTGTGAGTCGCCATCATCGTAGACAAGTTGCTTCTTTCTATTCTGTATGCATGACTTTATTGTAATCATGAACGGAAAACGGAACTTGCCTGCATTTTCCTCTCTCTCTCTCTCTTTTCACTCGATCACTCCAGAGTCAAAGTGAAAGTTTATGGGGAATCGATGGAAAAAACCTTGATGAAGCGAAACCAACTGTGGACTCTGCTCGACTAGAAAACTTTCTCTGAACGAGAGAGAGATGCCTTTTTATATTCTTGTCTCTCTGTAGTTTATGTTCCATTCTAGGTCGAACATAAACCTTTTCCTTTTCTGAGCACATTCTCGGTTTTTGAAGAGACGAAAGCAATATTCCATGGTTCTAGGTATCCTGGGAAGATGGACCCGTCGTTTGACAATCAGATTCACTGAACTTATTGCTTCCCTTAACAAAGTGAATTTATCTTTGTGTGCTTTTCGATATGATGAGGCATGAACTTTTGGACGCTGGTGCATAAAATGAGGAACGTGCTCAATTTCCTTTCACGATCACTCTCTCTCTCTCTCTCTCTTCTCCAGTTTCTCCAGTCAGCTTAGGAATATATATCTACGGTGGCTTATTGTACAAGTGTATTTTTCACGTTGTCAAATTGCCAAGTGATATCATTCCGATTCCCCTACCCCACGATATTCTTCTTCCTTCTTTTTTACACATTCTGCATGGCGCAGTCTTCTGTGAAGCATGAGAATAGTGGTAACATTTTTCCTTTTGTAAGCAGCTTTCCCTTGTCATCCGTTTTAGTTGGAGGAAGGAGAACAAGAAGAGAACATTTCATCCGTCTTTGCCCCGAAACAATGGTCGGCTACACACATTCTGTGAAGATGATGATATGGGCGATTGAGTGTATGTGTGGACGGAGACGAGGAGAAATTTTCTGACAAATTGCTTAGGATGACTGTGATTTCCTCTCGGATTCTCTCATGCCCTCGTAAGACTATATAGGAACTTGGACACAATGACAATTTTTTTCCTTTCTTTTGGAAAACCCTCCGACAAAAAAAGAAATTCTTACTTTACTTTACTGTCTGTCTTATTATCCCATTTATTGGTTACATGTACGATTTTTTCTTGGCTTTTGCTGGCGGAAAGATAGCCAGAGCTACCAGCTCATTACCGGAACTGGGCTTCACTGGAAAAAAATTCGAGGTAGAATATAAAAAAATATGTGTGATGGGATTGATGGTGGACAATGATAAAGGGAAATTGGGGAAGGAGGATACGACACGAAAAGACATCAGACAAGATTAGAAAGGTGCCAAAAGGATTAATTGGTGTTTTACTTGATTTACTAGCTGACAAAAGGCTTACGAGAAACACACTTCAACTCGAAAATAAAGTTAAAATCTTTTTCCAAAAAGAGATGATTTAATTCTGGAGGAGAAACACTCGCAACTTGCTCCCTTGCCTTTTTAATGCATACAAATTATGTTCCAGTTAACGATATTAACTTGAGAAAAACTAGTTTTTGGAAGTAGTTTGTGGTTTTTTCTTCTATTTCACGCCCCAGTATATTTACGCTTGGAGAAAGAGTCAGGGTTCTCCAGAGACCTTTCTTTAATGACATTAAAACGGAGTGAAAATGTCTCTTCCAGTTTCCCACAAGTGCCGCAGCTGGGACTTCCCAAAGAAAGGGACTAGTGGCTGTGTCTGGGTCTGCTTCTTGTTTTTAACGATGTGGTCTGGTATGTATTCTTGGTAAAAAGTCTTGTCTCGTCCTGTTTGTGTTTAGTATGCAAGATAAAAAATGGGCAAGTCAAGGGCAATTGTATGAAGAAAAAGTGGAATATTAATTATATTCTGGAGGAAATTTGAACTTTCTCCTTGACTCGAGTAGAGAATGTCTTGTCCCTGTCATGTTAGCACAAGACAGATAACAAGTAAAATGCTGGCACATGGGAAATATGTGTTGTGCTCGTGCTAAATTTTTTTTGTAGGTCTGAGGAGAAAGGTCCTTTTTCATGTCTTCCAGCTTTCTTCCAGAGGATTGTGATGTGTTAATCGTGATGTGTGCGACCTATTGAGCATAATAATGACGTTCTCCTCACCAAACTCGCTTATACTTCTTTTGAAAAGCCTTGGCACTACTCCGGGAAGACTAAACTAAGACATCCTATTCAAACTCAGGACACCGTGCACCCATACACAAGTCCTTGAGACCTTCACCAATTTGTTAGGAAACAGGATTGCAGGTCAGGCAAAAGTGAAAGTCAACTTGTATGTTGAGATCGTGATCATGTGATGATCATCATTTGGATTTGGGAAGAAAGGCAGAGACAAATTGATTCAGTTGAGGAGATATATGGAAAAATCGTGTGATTATTCGCATGAAAAGGAAAAAGGTGAATGTTGAATGTGAATAAACAAGAGAGGAGGAAAATTATGACAGATAAACAACTATGTTTACTCTCTGCCACACCCCAAAAAATGGAGAAAATAGAACTAAACTCCTTTTCTTCTGTCTTCCAGTTCCACACTTTTGTACTTATCTTTCCTGACAAGCTGTCAGCTTTACGGATTTTCTTCTTGATGGAATGTACGGAGGAAAGTTGCATAAACATATATCACATCACGTGGATTGGATGATGTGAGTCACAGCTTTCATCTTGTGTGAAGTTGGAACTTGGAAGACTTGAAGAACATTTGTAATTCAAAAAAAATTTGGCTTCAATATTTCATGGGAAGAAGTTTAAAATAAAAAATTCGCCAGAGTTTGAATGGAATTTTTGTTGTCAGAATTCCTTGGAGGTTTTACTGTAGTTTTTTAACAATAATTTTTGTTGACTTGTTTTATAGACATTTTTTTACTATTTTTGTAATATTACAAAAAAATCGATAAACTTTTATTTTTTGTCCCGGTCTTTTACAAGTAGCAATTTTATTACGTAAAAAATGTGTGACTGTGCACAGTAGAGTGCAGTCACCACAGGCTCCTGAAGGAATTGAGGGGATATTAAAGGTATTGTATGCAGACACAAGAGGAAGAAAGTTGTTTTTGTTGTGAGGTTCCACATGGGGGAACAATTGAAGCTGAAGCTCTTTCTCCGCTTTTGTACTGTCACTCGCCAGTCTCCTCTCACAGACCTTATCTCTTTCTCCACATCTTATTCCTTTGACTTGCTTTCACAAGCTTTCTATCCACCCTTTTTATCCACAGAATAGCATAGGAAATCGGCATTATACGAAAAAAAGAATACTCGTCAGTCGTCGCTTATTCAGCAACTTCTCTTTCTTTCTTTGTGGTAGTATCCTAAAATACAGGCTAGCCTTTGAAAAATAGTTGTGAAGTGTACTTTTTAAGATTTTTATTTAAAAATTGAAGATTTCACTCGGATTTGTGAAGATGGCCAAATATGACAAAGGACAGCGGAGATAAGATGCTTGAGTTTACATGACCTTTTCCAAATTCGCATGTTTTAGCTCACGTTTCAAGAGAATGTCGAAGAGGAAAATCTGTACGACACGTATTGTATTGGAATAAGGTGAAAAACAATGGATTTCCCAGATTTTCTGCGATGACAATGTGAGAAATGAAGGACGACCTTTAGCTGATTTGTATGACAATGTAAAGTTGGCTATATTACCTGTTCCAAATACAATTTACATAATATTGTACATCAATTTTCCCTTTTGTCAATCGTATATTCTTCCGGCTAGTTTCAGAAGAAACATCATCTTCAAAAAAGAAGAAAAACTTACTTTCATCTTTCTCGTTACGCCATTGTTATCTTGTGCACGGGTTCTTTTATTCACATCCATTCAGCTTCGCTTTTTATGGAATCGGGAAAGTATCGAAAAGTTGGAGACTGATTTGTAGGTTAAAGTTAGTTGGAGAATAAAAAGGGACAAACTTCAGCCAGTTTACTACCTTGAGATTCGTTACAGAGACTCATGATGATCATTGCAAGAATTTTTCTCTCTGCTTTTACTTTTTCATACAGTTTTCTTCTTCTTCGAGGTTTCAAGATACTTTTCCATTCTCGAACAAAACCGAAAAGTTGGTAAACTGGAGAAGAGATGTGAAAGGAAAAGATGTGCAAACTTGGCTTCTTTCTTTTGCAACTTAAAATAGGCAGCAGCTCTCCTCCTACAATTCAGAAGCAGAGAAGCTGTACAATAATATATATTTTTTTTTGTGTCTGGAACTTCTTTCTTCTGCTAATATTTTTCCTGTCTTCCAGGCAAATATATATATATTCATTCTTTCATAGGGAAAAGAAAGTTTAGAGTGAAAAAACATTTTTTTCTCTTTGGAGGAGTGCTAGTAGCAGATGTGGAGATGATGTGAAGATATTTTATTTCCGCTTTTCCCCATTTCATTACACTAAACTTGGTCTAGTTTGGTGGATCTGGAAACTGGAACGGGGGAGTTTTTTGTGGTCCTTCCCTCCCTTATCAAAATGGAATAATGTGCACTTTTGTACAGCGTTATTTTTACTCTTCGAGTTTACGAGACTCTATCTCCCACCGGTCCCTGTATAAATTTGCACTTGAACCCATATATTTTGTCTGGTGCGAGGGAAGGAGGTGGAGGAAGTGGAAAATTTTATGCACTTACATAACTTGGTCCTTCGAGTGCAGACAGTTGTGAATATAAAAAATAAATAAATACATAAAAGTGAATATATTTTAGGAGGAGGATGCGCCGGTAGTGATCGTGGATGATAAGTGTGCGTGGGTGGTAAAGCAAATTTCTACAAATAAAAAGCAAACAGAACTTGCTTTTCAATTGCAAATATGCTCACGAGAGTCACGACTATTGGAGGGGAAATTGAAAAGGAAGCGGAAGCTGTGAAGAGTTGATTGAATGCAAAAAATCCTTGAGTACAACAAAAATACCTGGAAAAATAATTTTCATCTGCGTGATTCCTTCGCTGGAAAAAACACACTTACAATGGCGTACTCCGGCTGGGGACAAACAGTTTCATAAATATGTGTTTTCTTTTAAAATGTCGCATGTTTTCTTTTTCTTGGAAATTCTATCAATTTGTCATGTATCGTCATCAGGTAGGTTCCGTATAGTTCACTTCGTCCGGATATTGGAAAACGCTGCATCCTCCACAATTGTATGATCATTCATTCATCCCAATATTTGTATGATATACGATGCTACAGGTAATACTTTCATGAAAAAGCCTACAATTTTTCTGTATTCTTTCGTCTTTCGTATGGAATTTATACAAAATGACAAAAGATATTTTTATTACATTTCCTTACTCGTCCATCCATACACGTTTTTCTTGGGGTGATGTAACATAAAAGTATTTTTCTGATCATTTCGTCTATATACAAATCCAGCTCCACAGCTCCTTGGAATACCGAAGTAAATGTAGTTTTCATGTTGAAACTCTCTCGGGAATATGGGAATATTCCCTCAACCCAATATTTTTCAGAAAAGTTTTCTAATGAATATCGAGTATTCCACAACGAACATACGTGGAGAGAGCGCGTGTCTCTTTCATGCAAAAATATTGACAATGTATGAATGAACACAGAGACACACAAACCCCAGCAGAGGTATTTTCATATCCGAATCTGACAAGTATTTTCATACACGCTCTCATCGGAAGGGAAACTGCTCGGAGCTGGAATTTAGCTCGTTTACAAAAGCGAGAGCAAGTGAAGCTGAAGACTATATATTCGGATATATGGAGCTAGTTTTTTAGACGAGCGTGAATGGGTTTCCTTTATCCATTTCCAAGTTCCAAGCAGGCCTCTAGGCAGAACTCGGATGAAGCACTATAGCTGCTCCAATCCAATGTTTGTTGAGAAAGCTGCAGATGTCGGTGTACATAATAAAAAGACTTCTACAAACATCGAGAACATGTAAACAAGATTCTTGGGCAATATCAAACCTTAAAATTGTGTTAAATTTCAAGCTCAGCATCATGTGCTTTCACTTTCACTCCTTTCCCTTTTTGTTACGCGATACTGTTTACCTTCATCATTCAGCTAAATGTTATGCGTGGGCGCTCTAAAGCTTATCAAATTCTCATAATTCTCCTCTAAACCTTAATTTCGCCACGACTTCTTGCGACAATCGTCATCAATAAAGTAACTAAATGTTCTTGAGAAGTGTACTTCTCCAAAAATCCAAGCTCTCCAGAGCGAAGAGAGTAAACTGTAAACACTTCCAAGAAAGAAGGGGAGAACAGAATACTGCGAAGAGAGAGAGTTTTAAAGTGGGGACAGAGCTTTCTGTTGACCCTACGTGGCGGATTTTATGTGAAAGAGATTTCATTTGGAGAGTTTTGCGTCGTGGTGAAAAAACAGCAGATGTGGATCAAAATGTTTTTCTTTTGACGCCCTCAATTCGGTGCTATAAAGTTTACTTCTTCTACTGGACAGAAAAGCTGCAAATATTTGTGTGGAACTGGAACTGGAACCTGGGAATCTTATCTCAAACGGCATGTGAGGCTGAAGGTCTAGACTTGTGTCTGGTTAGTCTGGTCTGGATTGCAAAAAAAGTGTGTTTGGTTCTCTCTCACTGTTTACTGGTGGCGTGTGTGCCATGATTACAAATCTTATCTTGTTCAACGCCTCTCCTGACACACACTTTGGCCTGGAACGCTGGAACGTACAACACTTGTCACACGATGTCTAAGAGAGAGATAAAAAAGAAAGACGATTTTTTCTCCCTTTGCGAATGGGTACATGTGTCACCTCCTAGGTTGGATTCGGCCTAAGGGGGGGCACTAAATTTTTTCAAAGTCCAACAAATTTTGGGCCAAAATTTTGTTTTGCTTAAAATGTTCTACTCATCGAGATTCGTCCAGAAAACATGTTTCCCAGATTTTTCAAAATTTTCAAAATTTTGGCCATGTTCGCGCCCCCTTGCACCAAAAATTTTTATTGGCTTAAAATGTTCTACTCGCAGATATTCGTCCAGAAAACATGTTTCCCAGATTTTCAAATTTTTACCATTTTACCTTGTCATTGTGGTTAGGTTAGGTCAATTAGGTTAGGGGTTAACCTCCCCTAACCTGACTAACCTAACCTCACCAATATGAACACCACGTGTCGAAAATATCATAAAGTAGAAGTAGTGGCGCGTCTTGTTTTTTGTATTGAATGAGCCGTCAACGTTTTCCATAATGTTCCATGAGACTCGTGCTTTTCTTTGTGTAGAAATTACGTAGTTTATTCCTTTGTGTTGTACGCGAGCTCTGTTTAAGCTCACTCTACTCGTAGCTCTTGCCAAGAAATGACGTGTAACTTCTCGTGTGAGAATATTAAATAAAATTGGAGTTGTTACAGTTAAAAATATTAAAATCACTGACTTTTCACTTGATTTCTTATAAAATCTCATCTTCACTTTCGAACCTTGGTCAGTATTCTGACACCACGAAACTGTTTAATTTTCAAAAAATTGTGCAAAACGACTGAAATCTCTAAAAAATCTTTACAATCATCGAAAAGCTGTCAAATTTTTTGAATATCCTAGAAAATCTCTGAAACTGAAAAATCTGGGAAACATGTTTTCTGGACGAATCTCGACGAGTAGATCATTTTAAGCAAAAAATTTTTTTGGCCCAAAATGTGTTGGACTTTGAAAAAATTTAGTGCCCCCCCTTAGGCCGAATCCAACCTACCTCCTATATTGCCCTGCTGAATTCTATTGCATTTCTTCTGCATTTTTATTCTCAAATTCTTGCAATTGTATAACACTTCTGCTAAAAGATATTCCGCGTCTGGAATTCTTGCTCTAGTTTTTTGGCATCTTGTATTTTATGACATTTTCTCCAATTATTCTCTAGAGTTTACTTTAGATGCGAAACACAGTCTCGTGACATCAGATATGTATTTGTTGTGGATCTCAATTTCAAATTTAAGTCGGAGAGTATATCCCATTCCTTCAGTTGTAAATCCTCGGCGGAAGAATTTTCTTTTTCCAGAGTTGGACTACTGTAACTGAAAAATTTATTAGATTTTTGCCAGAATTCCATTCAGGCACATTCGTACATTGCTGGAAGGCATCTTTTTGATATTTCAAAGTATAAACTACAATTTCACTTCTTACTTGTTTTGTTTGTGTATATTTAAAATCCTCTTGAGGAGGAGACGTGCTCTTTCAATTCCAGCCTAAATAACAAACACTTTCCACGCGAGAAGAAGGAAAAAGTTTTTTTTGGGTTGTGGATGATTAACCATTAGCATAAGAAATGTGAAGTAGTTAAAAAGCCGAAACTATTGAATACCAGCGTTTTTTTAAACATTTTTTCTTCTTAAAAATCCCTGCAAACTAACTTCTTAAAACGAAATAATGGATCTCTTTTAAAAACAGGAGTGCTTTTACGTTACGCTTTGTGTGGACGAGTGAGTGGTAACACAAGACATTTTTTAATCTGCACTCACACTTCACCACACCATATATCTCTCTCTCTCATTCAACTCTTTTTTGCAGCAATATTTTTTGACGAGAAACTTTCCCCTCGAAAACAGGCTTATATACTTTTCAAGAGTGTTTGATGACGCAAAATTTTGCACTAAAAACGATATTAGCGGACGATATGGTACACAAAATACAAAAACATCCTCAGAAAAAAGGTAAAGACTGGAATTTTTCTTCCAGTTTCGAGTGTACAGAAAATGTTTTGCCCCTTTATCCAGTCGATTCACTATTCTTCTCTCTATGAAATTTGCAGGGCATTCGCTCTTCTCAAGACAAGGAAGATGACAAGAATATCGTCTTTTTGTAAAAATGTCTGAAGGAAATCGTGTTTTTCCGTAAGAAAAAAAACTTGTATTCTACGAGAAATACACGAGACCAGATTTTTTATAGAGAAAAAGAGAGACAAAATAACTTTTGAGAGTTTATGGTTCTTCTTTTAAAAATGAGTTTCTCTCTCTCTCTCTCTCGTCCTCTTCCACCCTCAACTCTTTCTTCCCAGTGGAAAATCGTCTCTTCATTCCTTCACATTTCCCCCGTTTTCTCGCAGACTCTCTTAAACATTTCTCTCTTTCACTCTCCGCGAAAATCATATTAAGAGACGAAGAAGAAGGTATGGGAAAAGGAAGAAAGTAGAGAGAGAAACGGGATTTTTTTTTTGATGTGTTCCACTTTTTTCTTCTCGTTTAAAAGTATATAGCATTTTCCTCGCCTTGTTCACATTATGTAACGCTTCAGCTTCCTTTTTTTCAGTCGAATTATTATCAGTATCTTTTCCTGTCTGCGTTTGAGCTTTTTCTTCTTCGCTGTATCTGAGAGTGTGTGTGTCTCGCTCGGGAACGGATGTCCATGCTCACGTGATGCTTAAAAGTTATATACACTTTTATATACGTTTCGCTTTTTTATTTCTCAACTCTCGGAAAAAAGTAAAGCCGAACGAATGAAGAGGTTGTCTTCAATCTTGGCAAAAATAAGTGACTTCCTTTTTTATAGCTGGAAACTAGTTACAAGTTACAAGGAGATGAGAGAACAAAATTTCTTCTAGGTTCTCCACTGGACTCGCTGACATAAACGGGAAAAGCATGGGGAGCCAGAGAGAATGAGAAAAGTTGCAGTATAAACTTATAAATTTTTTGCTCGTGTTTTGTCCTAAAAAATTCAAAGGCTGCATGAAAATAAGACTGGTGAAAGGGGAATGAAGTGATATTTGAAGTCAAACAGGTGCTTAAAAAGTCTTTCAAAATCACTTATTCCCAACCTTCATTTCGAAATGCTAAAAACTCTGAGACGCCATTAACTTTCACTTTTCCATTCGAAACCAAGTGAGCACAACAGAAGTGTTGAGGATGTATGTGCGGAGAGAGAATCCTCCCAAAAGTGACATAGGATATGGTGGACAAGGTCACACACATGGACAGACACAAGAGAAAGAAAGTGAAACGTGTGTATTTGTTTCATTCATTTTCCCATGACGGACATAGTTCACGCTGAAGAAAAGCTCACAAATTGTCAATTGTTCTTCATTCCCATTCCACTGAAGAAGTTGATGGGAGTTTGGAGCAGCACACGTACGACGTTCACACATCTCCCATTTCTCCACTAACGTCTTTCCTATCTCGATGTCGCATCGCCATTCGCCATCGCACAAAAGGCGAGAAGGATGATAATGGAACATGTGTAATAAAAATACCCTTTTCTTGCATTACTACGTCTCCTTCTCCATAAAAAAATTGTATGAAATCGTAATGGAAAGATGTAAGTAAAAGTCATTTTTGCGAGAAAGGAAATAGACGAAAAACAATCTTGAAAAGTATGGCAGACACACACCTCTCCCTCTCCCTCTCTCTCGCAATATAAACAGCCCTCGATGGAGTTACCCATGACATGTCAACTCCAATTTTTTCTATATTACGCATCTACCACGAACTGAACCTGAAACCAAGTATTCTTTGAAAGAAATAAGAAAGCTTGTTCTGCGGTACGTTATGCGCACTCTGCTGCGGACCTTTATCTCTTAACTCAACTCCAACAACAAAGTAAAAAAAAGTATGGGAAAAGGTGCATCTTCAATAAAGAACTCAGTTCACAAAAACTAGCACTTTTCTCCCAAGGAGAGCACAAATTGTCCATAAGGATATGAAGTTGGGCGTGTGTGTGTTTGTGCGTGGTAGTGTTTATCTCGTATTATTATTTTATCAAAAGCTACTTCCACTTCCACACCATTTCAGATCCACTTTGAGTTGAGTCAAGATAAAAAGAAGAAGAGAGGATGTATATTTTGTGTTCAAGAGTAGCTTTCATTTTCATCAACAACACATCCCAAAAACATCAGGAATGGCTCGGTAAAAATATACGAACGACGACTTTATTGTGACTGGAGACTGCGGAGTTTCTTCTTCTTTAGAAATAAAAAACCATCCCTGGAGAAAAAAACTGGAGAAGACTGTTTTACTCAATATATACAGATAAAGATAATCACAAGAAGAGAAAAGTTGAGATAGAAGCGGAGAAGAAAATCCAGTGGGAAACGGGGATGATAAATGCTGATCACGTATACCTGGTTTGGTTGGATTGGTTGGAAGAAATTTTAAGAGGCTCTAAAAAGAGAGAAATTATCATAATATTCAAATGGCCACATAATTTAACTTTCACATACTTTTCTCTCTCGTACTCCAACCGGATATTATGCACACATCATTATCATTTTATTAGCAAATGAGGAAGAAGCATTTCCATCCGTCTAACCCCAAACTATCAAGACGATGATTTTTTTTTCGTTGCAGAAAGTACAAACTTTTTCCACCATTCACCTTTCCGCTTTAAACTTAAATCGGGTTCCTCTGAAAAGCCCATTAAAGCAGATTAATGGAAACGCATTTGGCAAAAGATGAGGCACACTTTTTCCCCTCCCACTACTCCCCAACCCAGAATTTCTCTTCTTTTACTCTCCGCTCCTCGCATCATCGTCCTTTTGCCTCCTCGCTCTCGCTCACACAACTCACCCAGAATATCAAAGGGATAACGACAAAAAAATAAATTTCACTCCTTTGCTCACTGCGGTGCTCCTCTTCCTCCTCTCTTTTGGCTTCCTACCAAAAAACAAAACCAACCTGAGCTCTCACGGAGGCAAGGTTATCATGAGCTTAGCCATTTTTCGGGAAGCGAGAGATTAGATTCATTTTTATATTCCAGAGATTGAGCTAACAGTTGGAAACAAGGAGAAGGGAACTTGGGATATGATATGCATGCGTGAAGTGAAAGTACACATGTATTCCATAAAAAGCGGGAGGGAGTATATAGGCAGAGGAAGAGAGTGTATAAGGTCTTGTGGTGTGGTGTGATGGTACATTGCATAGATGAGCACAAACCGATTTTCCAACTTCCTATTTCACTTGACTTCCCCATGTGTGGGAGGAGAGGACTAGGACTAGACGAAGGACACACATACCGAGTTCCATTTTTTTTAGAAAAAAGGAGCAACGCTCCGAATTTCTCATGAGGAATAATACCAGTCGCCTTCGCCATCCGCATTTGGAAACATTACACATTTCCCCATTCTCTGGAACAGTGTTCCCATATATCCCATATATTTACTGCCATCACACCACCACCGTTCACCATTCACATCTAGAATGTGTGTGTGTGTGTGTTTGGGGTGGCGGCAGCTAAAAAAATACCTAACCAGCCTTTATGTGACCTTATGCGATGTCGTGAGTTGGAACTTGCAAACTGGAATACGCACACACAATTTTCCCTCGTTTATTACATCGCGTTCGGTTCCATGTGAGCGTGAGCATTTTGGGAAACTACTCCTCTCCTCCAAGTTTTCTCTCTCTCTCTCGTGTCCGTGTCCCGACTAAAAGGAAAAGCGCAGAGTAAGCATTTTCTCTCCTTTGCAAAAAACTTTACCTCAACTCATCTCTCATATGTGAGCAGTGCTTACAATGTGCACCTCTCTTCGCTCTCTCTCTCTCAGCTTTCAGCTCGCCAGGTTCCTTTGACTTTCACCACCAGAATCTCTCGCAGTTGATCACAAGCTCAGAGCTGGCTACGTGTGTGCTCCTCGCTCTTTCTCTCCTCTTCTCCGCCGTTCCACTCACGCCAATTTTATGCATAAAAAGAATAATGGGCAGGAGGACGAAACGAGTCACTTTTGGGTATAGTATGAACATGAACATACAAAAGACATTTATCAAGGTCTCGCTCCATCCAATTTCGTCCGTGTAGTTGGGCGATTTCCCGTGAAAATTATCTTCTTCCCCTTGTTGATGTCACTCTTTTTTGCTCCCTCGCCTTAAGTTTATTGCACGAGAAGAGAAGAGTGGCTAAGTTTTCTTCAGCGTCAGTCTCCACTGCTCATTTAGCAGAGAGCGGAGAAAGGAAAACCACACGGATTCTTAGCTTGGAACGAAGCACGTGCGTGTACTTTGGGCGTGTGTGTGTTTTTCTTTGAGCCCAGGAAAAAACGTGTCGTGTTGTACCCTAAAAACTCTGAGTGAGTGTGTTATGTAGACAAACATTAGCCATCCTTTTAGCACCTAGAATATATCGAGTTGTGCTACGTGTGTGGTCTTGTGAATTGTCTTGTGGTTATTAAGAAAATAAGGCATATACATTTTTCATTACGAGTTGAGCTTCTCGACAAAAAGGATATGATCGCATGTTCGAGTTATTTTTATTGTGTGATTGTGACTAGCAACTAGGAGCTCGGTCTGTCGGAGTAATAATATTTGGGTGTTTGACCCGTGCCAAGTGAAAAGAGCTTTCAGCTCACCAGGGATAATCCTCTTTTTAATAACAGTGTTTTCCCTCCCATTCTACATATGTACGAGAACATATAAAAGGAAATCATAAATACGCAAAAAAGACACGCCAACTACCACGGACGTTTTTCGGTTCAGGGGAAAAACATGCAAAAACAATTGCAAACTTCACACGAAAAGAGTGGAAGTTGAGGATTTTTTAGTATGAAAGTGGAAAGTCTTGTCTTTGGTTACACTGATTGTGCAAACCTGAGTAGTTATCTCATTTTGCGCGAGAAAAAAAGGATTTCACGGTTAAACTTTACACGTTTACCTTTACCTTTCGTTGAAAAGAGAGAGTGGGAGAGAGTCAACATTCCAATCTCGTGTTACTTCTGGTGTGAGCTGATGTACGTATTGAAGTAACGTCAGTCAACAGAGAGAAGAATTCCAAGAACACATGTATTGAGAGTATGGTGGACTGTGATATAAACAAAGCTACTTTTTACGTCACTTCAAAGAAAAGCTGATAAAACTGTGACCGGCTAGTAGTCTCCGTTAAAATATAAATACACATGACAATTCGGTTGGGATCTCTGTTCAAGGGAGCGAAATATATCGGATCAAAAGAAAGAAATCCCATTCACGTTTTCCAGCTCATTGAGTCGCGAATAAAACTTTCTTAAGTTGTTTTTTGAAGACAAGAAAAGGGAAAGCGAACACATGTGATTTTTTTACTGTAAAACATGAACCAAAAAAATCTTTGTACAAAAACGACCCATCACGACTTCCTCTCAGGAATACATGGATTATATTTTGAGTAAGTCCAGCCAAAAATATATTTTTTTCGAAGCTCATCATCATCACCGCCCACCCCACTTGACAAGGACGAGTGGTTCTAATAATCATGTGCAAAATTTCCGAGTGAAAAATGAAAGGACTGGGAAATATGAGTGGAAAAGATTGAAATGAAAAATTGGTGCAGTGTATACATTTACACCAAGATTCCTTCTCCTTTTATGTGGCCATATTCATCAAGTGAAATGATAGTGCAGTCGTCGTCAAATATTTTATGTGTGACAAGGACTTTTTTTAAGGGAAACGCCAGACGAATGCTGCAAACTAGCTACAAAAAGGTGCTACTGCTGACTCGCTATGAAATTCTGAACATGAGAGAGGCATAATATGGGTATACTTATATTTTTTGGTGGGAGAGAGAAAAATTAAAAAAATATTGCAGAAAGTGAGGGGAAAATGTATGCAATATAATTTTGTTAATGCAATGCATGTTCGAAGTAAAAATCGCATTCTTTCCTCCGCACCCCGCTTGTCTTGTGGATGGGAATATGAGAGAGATAAGTTGGGAGAATATATGAGAGCGCTATTGTTTCTCGCGTGTGTTGTGCTCGTGAGTGAAGTAAAGATGAGGCAATGCGGCGGATGAGGAAGCTGTCTCTCCTTTTCGAAGGATTTGTCATGGATCTGGAGAGTCGAGAGTTTCTCTGCAGCATACACACTCTCGTCATCTTCGTATCATATAATCGAGAGCCCATGCAGTTATAGCCTTGCTGGCTATATTCCAGTTTCCAGGATAAAATCCATATTAGGAAATTTTTATGTTACACACTCCAATTTCACACGAGTCTCGTGCTTTCTCCGAGATAAAACAGGAAAGAGAAGAAAAAATATGTTAGAAAAGTGTCACTTTCTCTGTTTCCCCCAAAAAAACATACTCCATTTATTTGGGAAGCATATGTCTCTAATGTAAATTTGCTTTTGGTTGTAGCATTATTATTTGCCTATAAAATTAGCTCAACATCACTAACATCTCTGGCGTTTTTGGTAAAAGTTAATGAGAATTAGATGAATACATCCATCCTTTTGTGTCGTGTACATGCATATTACCTCATCATTACCGTAATTAACGAAATTGTGGTACGCTCATGCATGAAAAACACTGTGTGATGTGGACTCACGCATGTATTCCCTATTCAACCTCAAACTCATCTTGTCCAACGCCCCACTTCAGAATAACTTCCACTTGAGAGAGAGAGAGAGAGAGAGAATTTGGATAGTATTCACGAGAAACTTTCCTCGTTTTCCTTGTGGCACACTCCAAAAAACTTCAAAAAACTTGAAGCATTTTCCCACAAAAGAGCGGAGAGAAGGGAACACAAAACTTTTTCTTCGAGTTAAGTGACGAAAATTTGATTCATTATATGAAATTATTGTGGAAGCACGCATAGCGGGCATAGATTACTACGTTTGGAATATTATGCAGAGTTGTATAGTGCTCTCCTTCTCATATTTATCCTCCCACACGTAATGCTGCAAAAAGTGTTTAGGGAAAACGGGACCGGGAGGAGTGCAGATATTTAGCATCGCTGAGGGAGAGAGGGATTTTGGCGAGGCTGTGAAGTTGATTAATTACAGAAATCCTCGTAGTGTTGTGGATGCTGATGACACTTTTCAAAACGTTCCAAATACATAATGATATGGCCTTAGTTGATATGCACATGTTTACATATACTTTTCTGGTGCGCTTACATTTGTTTCTGGGTTGAGAAGTGGGAAAACCTCGTGTGTGGCTCTTGTTCTGGTGAAAGTGGAAACAAGCCCATTTCGCCGCCACCACGAGATGAGCGTGGATATATTAGTAGCTGCATAAACATAAAATGGGACATGACTCCGATGAAAGAAACAAATTGACGATTTGGTTATAACAAAGATAGAACGTGTTTTGAGCGAAATGTGTTCCAGAATTATTTTTCTCTTTTGGCTTGTTTCCACATTCATTATTCAATCCATGAGCCACACACACAAGTTGGAACTGGAAATGTGTAACAAAATGATTTCCACAATCATAAAATCTCCATCATCATCATCATCCAGATTCAGCTCCTCTAAACACAAAAGAAAATGAAACGGAGCTCTCTGGCGCTCTGCCTCTTTGATTAATTTCAGAGTGTAATTTATGATTTTCCATTGAAAGCTGCAAGTAGGCATACACATACCATACTACCACACGTGTACTTCGATTGAGATAAAGGAAATAGGAAAATAAAAGGAAAACGAAAGGAAGAGAAAAAAGGAAAGGATATACATTAATGCCTTTCCATTTCATCTTCCCACAAAATATCCGAACAATACAAAAAGTAGGGATGGATCTTACAAGAAATAGTGGAAACGCTCTTTGCTCTTTCCTCTCCTCTCACATGGATTTCGTTAAAAAAAAGTGTGTATATT
The DNA here is from genome assembly GCA_034687055.1 of Heteromurus nitidus. NCBI lineage: Eukaryota > Metazoa > Arthropoda > Collembola > Entomobryomorpha > Entomobryidae > Heteromurus > Heteromurus nitidus. The sequence goes on from JAQFZW010000305.1 coordinate 44,336, forward strand.
GTATTGTGTGGGGAATTGATGGACTTTGTACATCGAAGAACAAGGTCTGCTGGGGAAGATTGAATGAACATCTTACAATCCACGTAGACTTATTGGAGATTAATCTGAACAAGGGGGAAATAATGTGTGTGGCTCTAGTCTGAGTGTGTCTGAAATGAAAGAGGATTTAGGATATATTCCGAAAATGGGGAGAAAGATATATTCCATCCCATTTGACATGCTCATTTTCTCTTCTTCTGACACGACGAAGTGTACCCAGTTGTGTGCCATGGCTTTCTCATTTCATCTTATTCTCACACAAAAAATCATCCTGGATCAGAGACAGATATATACTTTCTCGATTCCTTCCTTCTTCGACAGAAATTGATATCGATACACAATATTTCATTCGCAAGATTGGAAATGTGGTGATCGTGAAGGGATGAGAGTACAGATTATAGATTAGATGATATATTTTGCAGGGAAAAGTGGCAAAAGGAAGAGTACAGCTTTCGTCTCTTTTTTTGACTGGATGATAAAACGAATTGGGCAGAAGAGTGGTAGCAGGGTACATGTGAATATGTATGATTCAAAATTCAATTCCTTCCGTCACTTTGCATCACCGACATATAACCAAAATCCAAACTACCACACTTTCAATCCCAGTCGAGTATTGAATCTGATTGAAAATTGTGTGAAGTAGCTCGTTTTTTCGATGCTGTCTGAATGCTGTCAAGGGAGCATGACACGACACACGCTGACACGCACTACTCTGTCACCAGGAATGGAAACGTAAAAGACACAACGACACAAGTATCGTGGGAAGGATGGAAAAGTATCGATTTACAGATTCACACTTTTGCCGCATCAGAATAAATTCATAAAAAGATTTCAACTGGAGGAGAGGCGAGAGAGAAGAGATATCAATAACACTTTAGAGAAAATCTAGTCGACATGTCGGAAGTGCCCATCGACGTAGGCTACCGTTCCTACATTCGTCTCCAGCGGAAGAAATGGGACATTGTCTACCACAGCAAGGATCTCTACTTTTCCCACGCGAACAAGACGCTCGATCCCTTCTACGACATGTACACGAAGGAGTTCTACGGAGTCGAGACCAATCCAACGAGACTCGCCATCGTTAAGCTCATCGACCAGTTTCGCGAAGGCCCTGGCCAATACGATCTCGAACCCAGGGATCTCCCCAAAAGTCTCTCAGCAGCAGGAGCTCGCAATCGCAACGAGGTCAAAGTGAGAAATCCTTTTCGCTCAGGTCGTCACCAGTCAAGTCATCCGAGTCTAACGGATGCTCTCCGGGAGGAGCACTATATTTTCCAGGATGTGCAGCCAGCTGTCCAAGAACTTCCGAAGAAACATCCGTATCAATACTCGTTGTTGGTGGAGGAGCACCCTTACCCAAAAATGGTTGGTCACATTTGGACTCACATTTACGTCCCGTCCCCAGTCGACTTCTCCGTTTTGGACGACGTGAGCAAGGGAACTGGTTACAGAAGTTGGCTTCAAGAAGCTTGTGGCGAAGGCCATGACGTGATCATTGTGGAGCCAATCTTTACCCAATATTATATTCGTCTGATGCTCCGCGTATTTTACTGGGCCAAGTTGGCCCTGAAAGTGAGCTATGCGTACTCAATCATTCACTGCTGCCAGAGACCACATCGGTGGCAACGGAATCTCGCCCTCTTCTCCATCTCGGCGCTCGCTCATTGCGGACTCGGGTGTTGGATGAAAGTGCACCCTTTGGCGAAATACAAGTTTCCGGATCGATTCCACGACTCCGAGTGTCTCAACGAGCTCAAGTATTTTAGAGAGTTTGTCCCCTCGATTGTGCACAGGGTCCTTGTCATTTTCAAAGATGTCGAGGGCCTCGTGACGAAACCACTCAAAACGTTTAACGTGCTTCATTTAGTTAACTTTATTGTACTTGGTTATAACTACCTTTACGGAATGGAACATTGGTATACTTTTCACCCAGTGGCATAAAAAAAACTAATGAAATACATGAAATGTTATTTTTACTTCGGTGGAGTGTGGAGCTGGAAATTGCATGTTTCATGGAAAAAATGGGATTGACAAGGTCAGACCTGAACGTGATTATTTTTTTCTCAATTTTGAGTGAGTCACAAGAGACAAGGCAAATTGGCTGTCATTTTCATATCAGATTCTTTTATTCATGAAGAAGGATGCTCTGAACACAAGAGCACATACATGTCTCATGTCTCTCTGCTGCTCCTTGCTTGCCGCTTGCTCAAGGCCAGCAACATCGTCATTCGGTCATTGCAAATAGTAGTAGCAGGATTCCACCCTAATTTGGATGAAATTGGAGGAGTCTCCCATTGTCGGAGCGGAGTAGCTTGCCTTCGTCATCGTCCTCCTCCAACTCAGAATAATTTCGGAGAGGAAAACAGCGAGGCAGAGGAGCACTCCAATCAAGTAGACAACAAAGATGAGGGAAGTGTTCCCCTTGTGGAAATTGAGCGGCTCGACAGGCACATCTTCCTTCGTCTCCGTGTTTGACTTGAATCTGTTGCCGTCTTGAGCCCTGAGATGAACGATCTGGAGTCTCCGATGAAGTTTCATTAGATGCTCATGAATCCCATTCGCTTCCACTCTGTGGAACATGTGACTAAACTCCCTCGCCTCCATCTTTGTTTGCCTTGGATTCATTTTGAAAATCCAAACCTCCGGAATGGAGTAGGTGGAGGAGAGCTCTCTGCCCATGAAACAGTAGCGACGCTTATTATTCCTTCCTTCAGAGTTCCTTTGATGATTCTTCTCCGTCAACAGGATCCAGTACATCATTGTGAGCATGAAGGGGCCAAAGAGAGCAACTCTTGGCTCAAATGCTAATGAGTCCACGAACGAAGGCATCGTCGGTCTGAACTCCACCGAATTCATCAGCATCTCCAGGCTTGAGTTCTTGTGATGAGCTCGAGTCAAATTGCTATTCTCTTCTGCTGATTGAGACGCAATCATTTGTTGTACCATCACCATGATATTCCGGAAGTAGCCTTGTCCCACATAAATGAGTCGATACTTTCTCGTAAGCAAATCATCCAGAATTTTCATCACATCTTGGCCCACTGGAGAAACGAGGAGACTTGTTAATGCTCCAGAATACAAGTTGTTAATGATGAGGCACCCACTCAGCCAGAGAATGAGGAGGAAACTTTTGTGGTTATCATTTGTGGTCACATTTGCGAGAGAGAAGATGCCTGCAATTGTGACAAAAAGGGAAAGTATGTAGCCCCTTCGTCTTGTTATTGTGAGCCAGAGGGGCACCGTCATGAGGAGAGTTGTTGTCAGCAAAATAATCCAAATTAGAGTGTCAAAAGGCTGGAGTAGAATTTGAAGATTAGTTTGGTGCTTCTGCCGTTCCTCGTCGCAGTAGAGAAAGTTGAAGTATTGGTAGCAGGCGAGGGTGAGTTCCGCCTTCGATTCTGTGAGGGGGCTGCAACAGGCAGAGATTGCTTTCGAGACAACGAACGGATTAATCATGGCAATGAATGAGGACTCGTTAACAGCCCCCGACTCGATTTCGTGGGAAAAGGCGACGACTGGAGTGAAGTTGCAGAGTTGAGCGAACTCCGTTACGAGCTTCGCAATTCCGAGGAGAGTTGTGTTTCGCTCCTTCGTTACACCGGAGAAGCCGTGAAGGTCTGCGATACGGGCGGGAGCCAGGGAGTCGAGCGCGGCTTGGGAAATTATTCCAAAGGTTGGGATGAGCACTGGAGAACCTTTCAGGTTTGGTTTGGAACGTGGAGGCATAATGAAGCTATAGATTCTGGGAGAGAGAGAGAGAGAGAGCAGAGGAGAACAAACAAATAAATTTCCAGCTATTTTCTGCTTCGTAGACTGGACTGGATTTAGACTCCACTTGAATTGGGTGGAAATGAGTTACGTGTAATTTGTTATTACTAATTATTGCAAAGCAAAGAGGAGAGGGAAAAGGGGAATTTATGTTCAACCAGACAGATGGGAAGGCTTTCTCTTTCAGTCGGCTTAAGGCAAAACTCGAGAGTAAAAGAGTTTTTAGGCTTGAAGCTTTGAGCTTGAATTTGTCACGGTCACGACTCTTCCGATTCGATGAAGAAGGAATGAACATGAACACCATATTCGATCTACTTCATTCAATATTCTTGCGTATACTCCCTCTAATTATAGTCGAATTCCAGTGGGAACCAAGCCACTCATGGAAAAATGGTCCAGTCCCTGAATTGACGACCAGCCATGCCATACTTAAAAAAGTAATTCGGATTCGATGTATTTTTGGTAAGCATAATGACCACAATTTATGCATTTTTCTGTCAAATGAGAGTAATTGTTGAGCTGTCATGTTTGAACTGAGTCCGAACCCGAACACCGTTTGTCCGTCCGTACAACGATAAAATTGCTCCGAGACAAATTTATTTGGATAAATTAGTGGACTTGTATGACAGAGTACACGATTACCACATTCCTTTTACAAAACAGGAATTAGTTTGTTTCTTGTGTTTTAATCATTTTAATGGTTCAAAAGTTGCAAGAATCGCTAAAAAATCTGACACGAGTTACAAATGAGCTCGGCGCAAAAAGCAATCACACTAATTACAATGCAAATCCCGTAAACAACGAAAATGATAGACATGCTCCCCTTGTGAAAGTCCAACGGCTCCACAGGGACCTCCTCAATTGTCTCTGTTTTCGACTTGAACCTCGTCAAATCCTGAGCTCTCTTCGTTCCCTGAATTCGATAGAAGAAGTGCATCCAGTAGGGATGCACCCCGCTCGCTTCCAGCCGATAAAACAAGTGTGAGAAATCGGAGGACTTAATCCCCGACTTGGGATTCATGTTGAAAATCCACGCTTCCGGGATGGAGTAGAGGGACGTAAGCTCCTTACCCATGTAGCAGAACCTCTTATGCTTGAGCTTCCTTGTTCTTTGGAACCTCTCCTCATTCTTCTCCGTGAGCAGCTTCCAGTACATCATAATTAAGAGGAAGGGTCCAAACAGAACAGTTCTCCTCTCAAAAGCGAGCGCTCCCACGAGCTCCGCCAGTGTTTCCTTCATTTCAATTGTCTTTGCGAGGGTTTGCAAACTCGAGTTTTGAGTCGGGGAGTCGGAAGCCATCAAGTTGGTCATGAAGAGAATTGCTTTGAAGTAGCCTGCCTTTGTGTAGACAAAGTGATACTCTCGAGTTACGATGTCGTCGACGGTTTTTATCAGATTTTGGTCGACAGGTGCGATCAGCAAGCTGGTCAATACTCCAGAATACAAATTGTTCAAAATGAAGCAGATTACGAGCCAGAGGAGCAGAAGTTTGTTCCTGTTCTCATTTGTGGTGATGCTGTCCGAGAAGATGCCGGAGATTGTCATGAAAGTTGAAGTTAGCAGGCTTCTCTTGGTGCTCAGAGTTGTCACGATTGTTATTAATATGCCTCCAATTAAGAGACACAGCCAAACCATCGAGTCCAACGGTTGCAGAATTAAGCTCAGCTTGAGCTCTTGAGCGTCCCTGTTCACGTCGCAGTAGACAAAGTTGAAGTATTGGAGAACTGCGAGGAATATGGAGGCTCCAGTTTTCTCCAGAGGGAGATAGTGGCTTGCAACAAGTTTGGGAACGACGAAGGGGATAATGAAGCCGGGGAAGGAGGACTTGTCTATTTTCCCTGCTTTGATGTCACCGAGGTCGCCCACGACTGGGGTGAAGTTGCACATTTTTGCGAGTTCCGTGACCAGCTTCCCGATGGCAAGGAGCGTTTTGTTTCGCTCTTCAGTTATGCCGGAGAAACCGTAAATGTCGGCTGCTCTCGCGTTTGCCACGGAATTCAACATGGTTTGGGTGATGAGACCATGTGTGCCGATGAGCATGGGAGAGCCGCTCAAGTTCGGGATTGAAATCATGTCTAAATTGAAGTTTAGAGCAAGGAAATGTTTACAAGAACGCGAGATGTTGATGAAGGATAACCACAAACTATTTAATCCGTATTTCCAGCCTGTCTGAAATTTAAGTGATACCTGTGCTTGAGCTAAATTCAAGAAGGCTTCAATTACTGGAGAAAAACAAAGCTCAAGTGGAACCCTGTTTCGGATTACATTCCTTTGATGGTGATATGATGATGCTTGATAAAATATGCAGTACATTTCGCCATAAATACAATTTGCAGCCATTGAGACAGACAGGGCTAATTATCCATATCAAGTTCGCTTTATTTTTATGCGTAGTACGTCAACTATAAGGACAAAAAATGCATCAATGTCTCATGCATCGTCTTAGATATCATTAACAAAAGCCATTCAAGCCACACATTACTGTGACATATTCCAAGTCTGCCTAACGACAACAAAAAGATATTAGACGAAGATAATGGGAGAGGTAAACAAGATTTTTGTATTTGTACCGTTAACATGATTTTCATTCAAAGCCAAATGCGACACGCGACCACAACACACTTCCAGTCCAACCAATTTAAAATCAAGTTAATTTGCCCATTATGTTCCCACTGATTACTACTTTCTTTTCAATAATATACGTTCGTAATGAATGGGCTTCCAACGATGGGGTTCCCACCCCGCATTCGAAAATAAACCTTCAAACCAGACTTTCCAACTAGCCTCGATTGTGAAATAATAATAACTCTCGAATATTTATGCTTGAATTTATTTGACAATGAGTTTTCGAATATGTACAGAAATAATAATAATGAGTCATGCAGAAATATGGTCAAGTGCGTCAGCCAGACACTCTCACTCTCATTAAAATCACACTGTGAATCTGCACGCACCTTTCAGACTATCCGATGTTGCAGAATATTACTAGCAAAATGGCAATACTAAATCACTAAATGTCATCTTTGGAGTAAGTACCCTCCTCAGCTCATTAAAATCTAGTTGTGTGGGAAAAAGTCACGCACATCATGTATCCTCACGATAGAGCGTCAGGTTAAAAATAGATCGACTTTTGTGAAGACGACAAGACTAACTTTAACGCGGCATAAAACTGTATTGTGTGATAACGGGATAGCCCACCTATTCCCGTTGCACTGGTGTAATAATTATAATTGAACATAAAAGTGTATATCGATTCAAGAATTGACAACTACAATTGTTCCCAAGTCTTTGTGGGACACGCGGACCAAAATTTCAACGCAGAATGACAAAATAGACACAAGCGCGCAAATGGCGAACATAACGAAAATAATAAGGATGCTTCCAGTGTGCAGAGTCAAGGGCTCAACAGGCACTTCCTTCCTCACTTCCGTTTTCGACTTAAATCTGTGAATATCTTGAGCCCGGCGAGACGCTTGCATTCGAAAGAACACCCCCATCCAATACCCATGAATCCCTGTAGACTCAATTCTGGAGAAAGTATGAGCCAAATCTGCCGACACTTCCTTTTTCTTCATTCTAAATATCCAAAACTCTGGAATGGAATAAGCAGACGTTAGCTCCTTCCCAAGATGGCAGTCTCTTTTAGACTTAATCTTCCTCCTTCTCTTCCATGCGTTTCTATTCACTTCCTGGAGCAAAGGCCACATCGACATCGCCGCCATGTATGGCACCAACAGGGCCACCTTCGGCTGTAAGCCTACTCGCTCCAGTTGCTGAACGAAGGTATCCGTCGTTTTCATGGCGGTGCTAACTAAATACTGCAAGCTTGAATTTTTCTTGTGACCAGCTGCAATTTTCTCCACCATTTTAAACACATACTCCAAATTCTGGCTGTAGACGAGACGATACTTTCTCAAGGCGAGGTCATCCACACTTTTCATAACGTTTGGTTCGACAGGGGCTACCAGAACGCTTGTCACAACTCCAGAGTAGAAGTTGTTGAGGATGAAACAGCACCACAGCCACAAGAGCAAAAGCATGTTCCCATTTTTCGCGTTGATCGTCTGCAGAAAGAGCCCCGCTACTATCGTAATTGCCATTGTTATCAAATCCTTTCTTGTAATTAGGGTGGCCACACCTGTCAAAATAATTGATGTCGCTATTAGCACAATCCAGCAGAGTGGATCAAAGGGTTTCGCTATGACTTTCAGGTCGATGCCAATATCATCACTGCTCTGGTCACAATATACAAAGTTGAAGTATTGGTAGACGACTAGGAAGAGGGAAGCCTTCGTTTCCTTTAGTGGAGAGTAGTGTGGAGCCACCACTGCTGGCACGACGAATGGAATCACAAAGCCGGATGTGGTATTAGAACTGAATCCTTCCTTCACCAATGCCGGATTTTGAAGGGGAACTGTGACCGGGGTGAAGTTACAAAATCGGGCAAATTCTGTTACAAGTTTCCCGATTACAAGGAGAGTTTCCGTCCGCTCCTGAGTAAAACCACGGAAGCCGTGGAAGTCGAAAGTCTTTGCTGGAGCGATTGTATCCAGCAAAGATTGTGTAAGAATTCCTACATTGGCTCCAATTAGGACGACGGACCCGTTGAGATTAGGAACGGACTTCATTTCAACAAAAAATCAAATATATTTCAACAATTTTTGAGTAGCAGGATAAAACTCTGCACGTGAGTGGTCGAGAGTCAAAATTTGTAGTGCTTGTCGATGGCCGATTGCGTAAGCAGAGAATGCACATAATATACAATATATAAAAGTGCTTAGTTATTTTGGCAATACACGTCTACACGTATGTCGTCATTCAACAATATTTTAATACCACTTTCCCAATTTAAATTTGGTTTTGCCAATTAGTAATTTATGAGGTCAAAACTCAAGAGTTGCTCGCAATTCAGAATTACCTATCTGCGTAGTTGCGCGTATACGAGTACTTTTTAGGAGCATTTTAATTTTAATACACACTTTCATGTTAACTTGCGTATAGTATGTGTGTGCTCATTATGAAGCTTTTCCAACAAAGTCTGTTAAGTTTTCTTTTTTACTCAACACAATGTGATTGGGACCTGGGACCTCAAGTGCTTTTCTGAACACAAAACAAATCCTACAATTGAATGTTTTCTTTCAACTTTCAAGTAATGATGGTCAATTTAGAAATGGTTTCAATGGTTTGGCCATTGTACCTCTTCTCATCATTCTACCTCCGACTTGACCACATATTCCGCTTAAACTTGGCAGTTTGGCACGAGCATACGAATGAAAAAGAATGACGGGTTTATTATAGGACACACACTTTATTCTTCAATTGAACATTCTTGTACTCGTGAACCCCGATATTTTGTTTTTTGAAAGGCGTTACGCAGCGTCCCAAAACTATTCAAAAGGTGACAACTGACATCATCCTATCTTTAAGAGACCAATCGACCAAAACTTCCAGACCAAATGTCGTCACAGCGGCAAGAATGCAAACGGCGAACATGACGAAAATGACTAGAATACTTCCCTTATGCAAGCTCAACGGCTCAACAACTTCATCCTTCTCCACTTCCGTTTTCGACTTAAATCTCTGAATATCTTGAGCTTTGCGAACAGCTTGAAACCTGAAAAAGACAGCCATCCAGTAATTATGAATCCCAGCTGCTTCAATTCTGGAGAACGTATGTGCCACATCGGCAGATAGCTTTACACTTTTCATCCGAAATATCCAAAACTCTTGAATGGAGTAAGTTGTCGTTAGCTCCTTTCCCAGATGGCAATCCCTTTTAAACCTGATCTCCCTAGTTTGCTTCCACCCAACTTCATTCATTTTCTGGAGCACTGTCCAGAGGGACATTGACACCATGTACGGACCAAAGAAGGCAAATCCTGACTGAAACGCTAGCATTTCTTTGTAACTTTGAAATGTAACGTTCGGGGGCAATTCCATAACCGTCTTTAGGAGGGTTGGCAAGGTGGAGTTGGGCTTGTGACCAGATGCCACCCCGCGTACCATTCTCAGTATGTACCACATATTGTCAGGATATGCTAATTGATAGTTCCTCTTCACAAGGTCGTCCATAGTTTTCATCACGTTTGGTTCGACAGGCGCCACAAGAACGCTGGTCACAACTCCAGAGTAAAAGTTGTTGAGGATGAAACAGCACCACAGCCAAAGGAGCAAAAGGATGTTTGTATTCTTGGAATTTGTTGTTTGCAAAAATAGGCCGGCTACTGTTGCCAGTGCCATTGGAACTACTCCTCTTCTTGTAATTAGAGATGTCGCTCCGGTAAAAATCACTGACGTTGTGACTAGTGCGATCCAACATAATGGGTCAAAGGGTTTCGCCACGAGTTTTAGGTCGACGCCAACAATATCCTTGCTTTTGTCACAATACAAGAAATTGAAGTATGTGTAGCCGACGAGGAACAAGGACGCCCTTGTTTGTGCTAAAGGAGAATAATAGGCTGAAGCTACGTGAGGCACCACGAACGGCATCACAAAGCCGGAAGTGGTCTTTTTACCCAAACGTTTCATCACCAAGGCTTGCTTGTGAATTGGAACGGTGACCGGAGTGAAGTTGCAAAAACGGGCAAGTTCCGTCACAAGTTTTCCTATTACAACCAACGTGTCGCCCCGCTCTTCAGTGAAGCCCGAGAAACCATAAAAATCGAAGGTTTTTGCGTCAGCGATCGTGTCTAATAAAGATTGCGTTATGATTCCGATATTCGCTCCGATTAAAACAATGGAGCCGTTGAAATCAGGAACCGATCGCATTTTCGCGAGAGAAAATCGTTGTTTTACGCAGACTTTTTATTTGTACCTGAAATCTTCCCGTTGAACCCGTCCAAACGACGCTGGTGGAGACCAACGAATTTTCCGAGGATGGAAATGGTACAACCTACGTCAGTTCAATTATGAGAGTTGAGTTGAACGTGTTGTAGACAAAATATGTACCAATTAAAGGATTTTCTATACAAAATTATATGCAACAATAAACAACAACACTACAATTGTTGGAACATTTATAAATGTTAACAGAAGCATAACAATATAATTGCGTCATCTACACTAAATTACACATGAAGTTCTTGCAAAAGTGGAATATTTATTTAGGGACATTGAATGCCACCTACCCATATCGTATTGTATATATCCCTAATTGTGTTCTGGAGCGAGGTCCTTTTATTGACTATTTCAGAAGAAAGCACAATAGAATTCTTTCATGAAAAACGTACACATGTGCACAATATTGACAAAAAGGGACCGGTAGTCCCTTTACCCCGGTAGTGTTTCATATCTGAAATGGCGATGATGTTATATTACTTATGATATGGAACAAACAATGTCAATCCAACCTTCTCACCGTATTGCGCCTTATCCAAGGTTATATTTTGAGCATAAATAATGGCCGAATACAATATTAACTTAAATATTCGCATGTGGTAGTCGGTTATGCAACATTTTGCAAACTTTGAAATCCAAACAAACGTGATCAAAACCCTTGAATACCAAAGTCGTAAGTAAAAAACAGACAGACAAAAGGCACACTTCGTGCATATTAGTAAAAGCATGCATTCTTGCTACTCTGCTGCTCTATTCAATCATACCAAACTCCACTTGACGATTAAATTCATTTCTTCCAGAATGAAGTCATCTTGTCTTAATGCTTTTGCATTAAGACAATTAAATTTTTAAATTTAAAATCTTAAATTTTTGCAATACTTACAATTAGATTACTTACGTCAACTGCACGGTTGTGAGCAAAAACAGCAAAGTTGTTAGCAAAAAAAAGCACGATGCTCAGTGTGACGTGAAGCGTTATGGACTAGAAGTTAAGTGAAACAAGCATGAAAAATGACTATTAACTGGATTCTTGCATTTATTAAATGTTTACTTGCAGATAAATGATGTAGTAGGATCTTGTGAGCATTTTGTATTGCAAATGCCACACAAAATTATACGGACAAAATTAATAAAAAAGTATAAAAACTTCCAAGCCGGAATAAGGCTTGCTGTTGTTCAAGGTACTAGTAAAAGTGGAATGCCGAAGATGTGCCGAAAGCATACTTCGCGAGGTTACCAACTGCATCCTCATTCTATTCGTCGTGAGTACTCCGTCTAAAGCTTCTCTCTCTCTGCTCGCTTTAACTTGCATCTTGCATATGGGCTCGGCAAGGGGAAGCATTTTGCTCTCTACTCTGTCCGCATAGAAAAATTCAGAAAAGTGAACTGCCCCACATGGATCCCGCATGAATCCCACTTGTTTCAGCTCAAGAAGGTTTTTATTCGGTACCGTGAGCTCTCGTTGGTGTGCATCATCACAATACAAGGACGCGTACCAAAGTTGTACATTTGCAAGAGTGCAACCAAATGCATGACAAAAGAGTTGGTTATTGCAAAACACGCACGTACATCTCTCTCAATTTTTTTGATATTATTAGTATGTCTTTATGGGTCTAATTGAGTGGAAAACGATCTCTAAAATGATATGAATGAATATTTCTGCTGGATTTTATAACAGATCGTGGAATTATGCACATTTCCTGGAGAAAAAGCAACTCAACAACATCAACAACCCTAATAACGAATCCTTTTAAAACCTGGATTGATTTTTCAACATACTAAAAGCACACCAACATCGTTCCAGATATCCATTTCCAGCATATCAGGCCTACTGGACAAGATGTTTCGCTAAAATTTCTGGAGAAAATTTTCCGGGAATCCTCTCAACTCCCTTACTTCAGTTCAAAATATAATTAATAAGTATACGTCAGCTCCTGTTTAGTCTACCTCAGAATTTACTTCTCTCCCAAACTCCAATGCCTGGATAAAATGGACTACATCCGACAATTCGACATTAAACTCGAGAAAGAAATGTACTACGCTGGAGAGTTGTTGTCGGGAAAGGTGGTTTTGGATACGAGTGAAAATTTCAAAATCAGAGGTACTTGTTTTACTTTTCTCCAAACATTTTTACCAATGCTCATGAAATTGTCTAATATTATACCTTCTGAAATATGTCTCCTTGTTTCTCCAGCTATACGAGTGGTCTTACGGGGGAAGGCTCACACCGAATGGAAAGTGATCATCAGTGGAGATCGGCGGACAGTGAAAGATGACCAATACTTCATTGATGACCGGAGTGTGATCTGGGGAAAAGGTAGATAAATGTATTACATTTCTCTCCAGAGCCAAAAGAACCCTTTTTGATTTACCATTTCTCCTTTGCGTTCCAATATATTCTTCCCGTGGCTCCGAGGCTCCGTTCACCGTTGCTTCCATCATCATCAAAAAGAGAAAAGAAAGCACTGATTGATCCTCCTCCCTTCGTCGTCTCTCATTTCTCCTATCGTTTCGCCCTTGTGAGCTCTATTTTTACTCTCGACAAAAATCCAATTATAATTACACGCTCTTTTCTCCAGTATTTTTTTTTGTGATCTACAGATACATACATTTCTCCCAAAAAAAAATTAATGAGGTACGGTCGTATACTTATATCGCATTGCATCTCACTCTCACTACTTCCATAATAAATTATGACTATGACTTGTGTTGAGATTCAAGGCTGGCACACACATACGATTATAATGTCGCTCATCTTGGAAATTCAACGGAACACCGGAATTGTAGGAAAACTCCTTTTCTGTGTCAATGAATTGAGCAAGCACAACAAAAATGAGTACATGCTCTAGTGAATATATCCTTGCTTATTTATTTATGATATTTTTTACACACCACGCAGTTTTCGTTAGCGAATCGAAACAACGATATCTTCATGCTTCGATGAGTTTTTTGGCAGTCGTGCTTTAATTTCAGGATATCTGCAGACATGCGTGCTTCCTGGTTCCTACCGATAAATATGTGCTCTGGAGGATACCTTTGAATGTTTGAATATATATGGATTACGTATATTGCATCCATTTGATTGTTAACGTTTCATGGAGTCCACTATATTTTGTGTTCAATTCCAAACATTCCAGAATCAGAATCCAATAACGAAACTGGCATAGCCACAGTATAAGAATTATGCAAGTTCACAAGTATGAAGATATCCAATTTGGACAAGTCCATAACAAGTTTTCCTCGCACAAGTCAACTCTTCTCATTTTATTCTCTCCAAAAACTAGACATTGCAAGTGACAAATCCTATCAATTTTGTTTACAACTCTCTCTTTCTCTCTCTATCACCGTTATCCGTAGGAAAAAGTAGGACAAACATTGAGGGAGGGAGACAAAAAGTTTGTATATTTTGAAGAAAGGTTTGTAGTAACACTCGAAAATGTGAGAGAGCCACCTACGGCATGTTCACGAGTGGAGGGATTCTTCTTTGAAGTGTTATTGAGTTAGCGAAGTATTGGCTACGTTATGCAAAAGAGGATGACGATGATATACTTATATCCGAATTTGAACCTACTGAAAAATTATAACTCTCCTGTATATATATGTAAGATATGTGTAAGATATGTATATCTTCTCTGGAGTTAGAGTTGCATAAAGGACACACAATTATTTTTCTCCTGAAAGTGAAAAAGGGGATACGATGCTGAGATTTTCTGGAGAATGTATGAAATTCTCGGAGTGAAATGTACGACTCTGGACTGGAACTTGGAAAGATTTTCTCAACAATGAGTTGGGATGAAGAGAGGGAGCGGAAATAATTAGAATCTATTTCCAGCTCAAGGAGGAGAAGAAATACAACTTTAGTTAAGATAGTTGACCTACATCTCCACAAATTCATTTCCATGAAACCTACACATGTTCCAGTATTCCGAGTGAGAATCAGAGTAAAATTCTGTTCGTATATCTTAGTTGTGACTGATGACATTTGGCACAAATAAAAATGAGATGGGAGAAGACTACGACTTGGAGCATATAAATATGCTCTCTCCTTCAAAGTCGTCTGATTTTCTTTTCATTTATTTTCATCGTTTGCTCAAAACTTGATGATGATTTTCCTTTTCGCTGTTCTGCTTCTCACAGAGAAAGCAGAAGGCTCCGTCCCAATCCTGCCGAGAGGAAAGCATCAGTTCCCATTTCGCTTCCAACTACCGGAAACATCCTTGCCTTGCTCATTTGAATCAAAGTGTGGAACAATTCGCTACTACTTGAAGGTGAGCTCGTGTGTTCTACTCAATTTATTGTCATTTCGTTCGACGACAGTGTATGGTAAATGTAGAGATTCGTCTGGAAAGGAAAAAGGGAGCAGAGAAGAAATAAGAAAAGGGAAATTGAAAAGTTTATTTGTTGCATTCCCCTTCTTCGACTCTCATTCTCTCGTTAAAATTCCAAGTTTTCAGAGAAGCGAGTAAAATACTTGGAGTTTAGTCTGCCATATGGCGCCCCAACACCAGAACCAGAGAACCACCATCAACATCCTTCATGACATGACATATTATTTCTCTTTCGAAATCTTGTTGTCTTCATTTCCATATTCATTTTCTCCTCTTTTGAAACAACTCTTGTTTGCTCAAAAAAAAAACTTTCTCCTCCAAAATTGGAATTGAGGAGGAAGGGAAGGAAGGGGTGAACACGTGCTTACAAAATGAAGGACATGAATTCAACTACATTCAACTGTGTAGTTTGTAGTTTTTAACTGGAAAAAGTTTGTCTTCTCTTTGTTTGCAGGTGACAATTGATATCCCCTATGCTTCACCACCTCAGGGAGTGAAGTACTTTACTATTATTGGTCCTCATATTGATTGCATGGACGATAACTACCTGGTAAGTTGGAACTTCTCCAAAAATTTCAAAAAAGTTATCTTTTATAAGTTATCTTCAAATATTCTGAATGGAATCGTTGATAAAAACTCGAAACAAGATAAATAAGTTCTGCACTAAAATCATATGCAACTTCTATTTTTTATTCACAAAATTGTTGAAGCTTAAGAATTTTATCAACTTTACAACTATTAAAATAGCACTACAAAATGAGATGTTTTCTGCGAGTCTTATAATGCCCCATTCTGCATGATGTCCCTAATTTCCCCTCTAATTGCTTTCTAATGACATAACGTGTGCTATATGAATTCCTTCTCTCTAGATCCCAGCATGCATCATAATTATCAAAGAGTTCTAAGCTTTATAGTTTCAGTTCTGTATCATTTCCCCTTTATCATTTGAAGTTATTGGAGGAGTCTGCGACTGAGAAAGTTTTCTTCACGTTTAGAACAGCAGCGTCGTTAAAAGTTAGGTGCAAAAGGGAAGAATTTACTACACTTTTCGTTTTTCTAGAATATTTAGGGGGGGAAACGTTTGCATATTTCCTCGTAATGAATGTGTAGTTATATCTCAGCCTCGATTCCCTCTCTTCCTTCATTACATTTATTGCTCGCCGTTAAGTAGAGTTAAATGCGCGTCTCAAACACACTTTTCCTCGTAATATTTCATTTCACTTAACGCCTCATTCCCCCTAATTCCCTGTAAATGTCCCTTTTACTCCGTTTCATTTCCTTCGCCATCATTTCTCCTCCAAGAGTCCAGATAGATGATGATGACGACGATAATAGGGAATGGAAGTTGAAGTTGACTCGAGAATGGCTCTGTACTTTGTACACCCAAGAAAGATGATATGGAAGAAGGGGAAAAGATATGAGGACGAAGAAGAAGTCGAGCTCACACACAGCAGCCGTATCATTATCAACATCATCATTATAACTGTTATCATCTCGTCGAGTTGTCCTTGTCCTCGTCTTCGAATAGCATGGAAAAAAGACCGTTTCATGTTCACAGGGAAATACTTTTGTTCCATAGTGCTCTACTACGGCCATTCAAGTCCACCATTGGGAATTCATTTTCTCACTCTCAAAATTTCCACTTTCACTCGTTGTCGTTGTCTGGAACGGGTTATCTTCGTGTGGTCGTGGTCTGCACTCTCTGGTATCTCAGCAAAAGTCGAGGGAAATCTTACATCTAATGCGAATGTAATGGTGTGGGCACTTTTTTAAAATGGGCACGCATTAGGCAACTACTACCCAGGTACAATTTGTGTCCATATTTATTATTAAAACATGGTTCGTGTATTGATGCAGCTTTCTCTTGCAAAGATGAAAGTTTCTTGTCGACACTGACGAAGCAAATGTAGTGATGCTGTAAACAAACTATTGTTTAATCTGCTCTCTTGTTTACGATTAGGCATACCATAAATTAGGGAGCTGAACGCAAACAAAATACAGCTATTTTTGTCTGTTGTATTGACACGAAAGGAAAGAGTTCGTCTTTCTTTTTGGAGCTGTAACACAATGGAAAAGATTGCTGTATCTGCAACAAGAATCAGGCAATAGAAATAGAATTGAATTGGAGTGGAAGGTGGCTCGATTTAAAAGCATGTTTCTCGTCTAATAAAACTTTTGTATGAAAAGGGAAAGCTGAAGGGGAAAGACAGCCCCCACATTTTCTCTATCACAGAGTGGCGCACACTGCACACAACACACATAATACTATTTTACTTTCTTTGATGAAGGTTGGCATGTGCATTATCCGAAAATGAACGGAGAGCTTCAGACTCCAGCTCCAGTTAATATCCCTTTTTATGTCCATGTTTGGCACGAGTACGACTCTCTCTCTCTCTATGTTCCTTTGTTATCATTTAATAATGATAACAAGTTTGTTGTGTGCTGTTACTGCTTGTGCTTTGCTTGCCTTCTTTTTTTGCTTTGTTTCAGCCCTTTTAATCCCTTCGATCCGAAACTCCATAAAGTGGGCTAGTCTGGTTTGGTCGCTTCTGTTTAGTTCATATTTACGGGATCACACATATGAAGAAGATGATGATGATGACTGCATTAATGAAATGACTTGATCCTTTCCGAACCGAAAAAGCTTTTGAGTTACGAACTGAAC
The DNA here is from genome assembly GCA_034687055.1 of Heteromurus nitidus. NCBI lineage: Eukaryota > Metazoa > Arthropoda > Collembola > Entomobryomorpha > Entomobryidae > Heteromurus > Heteromurus nitidus. Next base: position 61,974 of record JAQFZW010000305.1, read on the forward strand.
TATCTAAAGTACGAAAACCCTTTTTGTGCTTTCTCCATTACGCATAAAAAAGGTCATACCATTTTAGACACAAATGGGAACTGACATAGTGAATGAAAGGTAAAGTGGCCATCGTACACGACATTCAATTACAAAAGGGCGTCCATACACTTGCATAAAATCAACTTCATTTTTTGCCCAAGTCAACGTCAATAGCGTTAGAGTCAGCTAATTCTTTCAGACTCACAGACATTTTCAGATTTTGGGAATTTTTGGCTAAAATTGTAGAAATGCACACGCATTTGAATTTAACTCTTGTTTGTCATTCAAGAATGCAAAGTTTTTCAATTTATTTAAATGTCAGGGGAAGACTTTGTGCTGTAAAATGATGACACCTGCGATTGGATGGGATATATGTGAATAAAATTCCTTTCTCTTTTCTTGTCTTCTTTCCCTTCGCAGAAACCTATCCGAGGGGAATGCAAGAGGAAGATATGTTGCCTTTGTTGTGAGCGCCGCTTAGTTTCCCTTCGCACGTTGTTGGACCGCTCAGCATACTGCTGCGGAGAAAGTCTTCGGGTGAAAGCTGATATCGATAACCAAAGTGAGGAGGAGGCTAGGCTGAAGCTTAAACTTGTCCAGGTAAAATATACATTCTAGAGTTTCTAGTGTTTCCTCGCTGGAAAGTGGAAAGGTAAATGTAGCCAAGCTTGGTTTAGAAGAATATTCTCACATCAGGAGACAAGGCATGCATGCATAAACTCATTTCCCGATGATGATGCCCATTTATCTCTGTACTCCCACGTATTTAATCAAAATAAATCACGTAAAATGTAATGCAACCGTGCTGGGGAGAGGAGAGCACAGCACACATTCCTCGTGTGTTTCCTCCACTTTCCCCTCTAGTTTATATAGTAGTCACCTGCCCACAGGCATTTAAAGTGTTTCCCGTGTTTCACTCCATAATATTATCCTGTCACGATGATGATGGTTGACCGGAACTGAAAATGTTGGGTAATATATACTGAACTGATACAATGTTTGGTAAAAGTAATGTCAGATAAAAAGTACAAATTTTCCATGTGTATGCTTAGGTGAGGATGGTAAACTACCTCATCTGTGCTTTGGTTCTCTGTGTGGATTTAGCCACACGGGAATAAATAAAGTTGGCCAAAAGTCCCGTCTGGCTCGAGGCTTTTGTTAGTTTTACTTTTAGCAGATATTTCCCTTCACGTAGAAAGATATAATGCATACCCTCGTCGTAAATGGAAAGCTTTAACCTTAATTTCCATTGGGAATGTGGAGAAGAAAAGTGGATAAGATGTACATAATAATATGAACTAGGATCCAAACGGTATATATTATATCTGGATATACCGATAATGGCATAGTGCTAATGCTACTCGACTCCCAACTCCCATATCCCAAATGAAGACGCTAACGCTAACAATAGCATACACACAATTGATGGTCCTTTTAGACCGGAAAACAATTCCGTTAATGGAGACAAGTTACTGTTACGAGAAAACTTTCTTCCAATAACCTTCTAATATCTTTGAGTGTGTCCGTTATGGCAGAAATGAATACGGAAAAAATACCGATATTTCTATCATCTTGCGATTACGAAGAAACATTTCTCCAGTCTGGATTTTTTATGTTGGGAATATTTATTATTTTAGTTTTCCTTGAAACAAGAAAAAGATTGCTTCCAGACATGCAAAAAAGCTTACCTGTTCATGAAATGCATGTATCACTTTCAAATGTTTCAGAGCGAGTTTGTCTTAGTTAAACTTGGAAAAAGACAAAGGACAGGTGTTTTGTCAGTCATGTAATTAAGTTAAAACGTGGTGTGACTCAAATCTCCTGCAAATATGTTGCCCACCTGCGTATGCTTCCATGTTCGTTAATGCTGGTTGTTTTTCTCTCTCCACTAACTTCTGCGTAGCACGTGGAATACTTTATCGACAGAGGAGTTCTTGGCGTACAAAAGGAAGTCTCGCATACGATCCTGGAGTACCGGAGCGCACCTGTGAGTCCTCACACGAGGACGAAATGGGACTCGCAGCAAAGTCTCGTTGTGTCCACAATGCCACCCTCGCTTATCGGCATCTGTCGTCTCATCCAAATTTATTACGTACTGAAAGTAAGTCGTGTGTGGGAGCGGAATCAGCTTCTTGTTCTCCTGCCAATCAGTAAAGAAAGCTTCATTATGCGAGCCAAGTGAAGCAGAAAAGAGAAATGTTAAAACGTGATATTATTTATTAAGGTTAACTTGGACTTTGAGAAATCAGGCGAAGACCTCCACATGCACTTTCCCATCACAATTGGCACGGTTCCCTTTCGAATCCCTAACTCGAAGCAGAAGCCCAAGCTGAGCTATGGTAAGTTTCCAGAAGTGGAACCTCATTATGCCCCAATTTCTCCTCTCTTTATTGACTAAACTAAAAAAGTAAATGCCATTGATTGGAACTGGAAGTTCCATAATTTGGAAGTGGAAGGCCAAACACGTCTCACGTCCGCGACTCTCCTTTATTACTCCCATTTTTCCGGAGACTTCGTAAAAAAGACATGAAATGCTTTTTTCGCAGTGGGATGTAATTACTAAACTCTAGCGTCCTCCTCTCCTCGTCAGACATGTTTAGTAACTTTGTCCAGGCCAAGTCCAACGAAGCAGCTCATGATGCCCAATAAAAGAGTTGGGTCATTATATGCCCATCTGTGGGTGTGGTGAAAGGAATTTTATTGATCTCTACACACAACACTGGTTCGCTATTTTTACGCAGAGAATCATCATCGGAGATAATTTTGGGGATTTATTACCTATAAAAAATTGCATGGTACAGCGGTACAGGGTGCTCACTCACTGCTCACCATCTGCGCTACAGTTATTTAGCCATTTTTTGTTTTATCCGAGGACAGAGGAAAAGATTTATAGATTTTAGGACAGTGGGCATCAGTCCTTTAAATCGCTTTGATCATTCTCAGTCTTAGTCTTCCGCAATTATTTTTGTCTGCCGTTGGTTTCCTTTTATACTTTTTCTCAGAACTGAACAACTTATGTCACTATATCACTAATCAATATTTTTATTGGGTTTCATGCTTGCAGACGTTGCTTCTGACCATGTCGAGGGTGGCCTGTACATTGGGCCCGAGTTTCAGTTGGGAGAAGTCTACGATGGATCTGCTGAATGTCAGGAAGCCATCGTTCTCTACAGACCTGTCTATATCACCGTCGTTCCGTCAACGGTAGTTGCATCTTCATCTGCAACTGCAATTGCTCCTTCTTCAACGTCCTCCTCCATGTCGAAGGGTAAATCGCACAGGAATTCTATACTGAAACAGCCCTCGTCATCGGCTGCTACTTCATCTTCGAGTCATCCTCCAGTCCAACCCACGAAATCAGTAGAGTCCACATTAAAAGCTAAACTGAGTGCCAAATCGAGTAAAGTTCCAAAACCGAATGCCTTAGCTCCGCCCTCACTCCAGTCCATTGCGAAGAAGAGAAGTTCGCTACCTGATAATTCGAAGATCCCGTTTAATTTTGCGAAGCCGTTCGCAAAACCTGAACAGGAAGGAGGAACGATATTTGGACGGCTGGGAAGTAAGAAAGGCAAGGAAGTTTCAAGCACGGAATATGGCCCGATCCCACAAAGTTCGACAACTGTTACTGTTACAACTTGTGAAGAAACTAGCCCTCCTTCACAAGTTTGCGATGAGAATGAAACCATTCAGGAAACAAGTAAAGTAGAGGCAAGCGAAAAAGAAGAAGAAAAAGCTGGAGTAACTTTACCGGATGAAGGAAATGGAGAAAACAATGAATAATAGTAAAAGTCCTTTGTGTGTTTGGCTTTGGAACTCAGGGTAAAGTCAAAGAGTCGACGACGAAGACGATCCAAATGTAATATTAAAACTATCAACGATGGCTATTTCTCAATCATATCGTACCCATCCAAGAAATGAAAGCCGATTTGAAATTATATGCTTACACCGTAAATTGAATCGAAGTATTAAAAGGAAAGGAAATGTGTGCAATACATGAAATGTACGTCATTAAATTTAACTCTGAATGAAATTGCGCTATACGAAATGCTGACATCACGGTTTAATAGAACATTAAAACCATTTTGTATTTACAACATGTTGTACAAATGTATTTTAGCGTTAGCCAGTTGTACAAAATACCATAAGTCCAAGGAACGCGTCAATAAAATATCTTTGATAATATTAATCACTATCGTCAGAATCAGGTACGGGACTATTTTCCGAGTCATCAGAATACGATACTAACGAAGATAAGCCTCCAATCGAGATTGGCTTCATTTCTTCTGCCACTGTCTGTTTTACTTCTTCATAACTTGTTGTTTGGCATAATTCTCCTGCATTGGAGGCAACTTCACTGATTTTATTCATGTCACTATCCACAATCATTATGTCTTCGTTTTTTATTTCCGAATCTAACTCCTTTGTATCAGACACGTTCGTAATCGCCGTATGATTATCCTTATTTGCACTGTCTGATTCTGAGGATTTGTATGGGAGAGTTTCCGCAGCAGTAATCGTGGACTCTGTTTTTAGTCTTTTATGGAGTCGTATTCCTAATGATAATCTTCGATGTTCTACAATTGATTTTGACGGATTCGATGGGATTTCTGTTGCAATATCGGCTGCCGTAGTTGACGAGGACGCTTCCAGAGCAAATGGGAACTTGCTTCTTTTACCGATTTCCGTCCTTTTCTCTTGCTGTCGTTCTTCAATGCCTAAAATCAATTGAGGAAAATTATAAAATGATTAGTTATAAATAATTTGTGCTGATAGAGGTTCAAATTTTCACTGACAAAAATTAAAATTCAGCGAATTTTGACAAACATACTTTTTGCAGGCTGCAATCGTATCAGCGAAGCAATTTTGGAATCTTCTTCCGATTCTGTTAGCAAAGGAATGTCAAGTGAACACTTCTTCCGAAAGTCATTATCTTTGTCCTGTTGGACTTGGATTTCTTTTTTCTTAGCCTGTTACATAAAATACAATTCGACGAATAAGCTTTGTTACTACCGTTCGATCCCATAAAAATAATCCAAAAATGTACAACTTTACCCTAAATATATCTCTCAACGCTCGGTTGGCCATATAATCGTCTTTCCATCGTTCCTGGAGATCTTCTAACTTGGCCAGCGATGGTGTTACATCTCTCATTTTCTTCTGATCAGTGACGCCATGTTCCAATCTGAATAAACGATTTATTTGTATCCACAAGTACACAAAAAGATAATACAAAAAACGCAACAGTAAAAGGTTTACGCCTTACTTAAACATTGCGTCATCTGCCAGTTTATGGATGACCTGCTTATCATCAGGGACGACTTGGCCATTTTCTGTCGGATCCCATCTTCTTTCCTGTCTCCTTGCCCCACTAAGTATTACATAGTCCAAGTTCTACAAAAATAGATAATGCATATATAGTTATTCTTGCGCAAAGCACAACTAGTAAAACATCATAAAATATGCACTTACCGCTGGGTCCGTTTTTATTTCAAAGTGGTTATCACAGAGATGGCATTTCATTCGAAACTGATACACAGGGGTTGAGTAGTACATTCCAACTTTGGTCTTTTCCGCGTTATACCTTCACAAAATCAGACAAGGGAATAAGGGATGTATTAAATACTGTCCAGAGAATGCATTTCACATGTTCATATCAATTCAATTTTGATTATCTTGGATTTCATACCTCACTCCCATTCCAATGTGATTATTGCATCCTTCACACCAAATATTGTATGGCATCTCAAAACGGATGATGATAATCCCGAGATGTAGCTTGCGAGCCCTTTCCCGAAGTGCATGTGTTCCCATGAACTTGTTAAGGCCCCCTTTCTTCGGATCATAGTCCGGCGGGTAGTATTTATTTGTTCCCTTCCTCTCGCCCTGAGAAAAGTGATGCATGATATCGTTAGGTTAGTTAAAGTCAACATCTGACAAATCATTGTAAAGTACATAAAAGTTAACTAATCGCGAACTGTAATATTGAATGCCCAGAACTTACCATGATGAATTATTGTACGTTATCACACGCTCAATTGTCAGTCCAGAAAAGAAAAGTCAGTCCAGTAAAGAACAGAAAGAAATGGACAAACTGATAGCGCCACCAACACAAAGTAACCAGCCTGAATGATTCAAAGTTATTTAAGTTATCGATGTTGTTTGAATGTTGTAAATAATAATTAAAAATGTTCGTCAGACTCGAGAGAGAATGCTCAGATCACAATCACAGCACATACTAAAAACTTGTTTTTGTTGACATTTTCAAATTTGGTTCCGCCTACTCTTTCTATGGTAGAATGTGTGCACATAGAAAAAAAGACGCGATGTACTTTGTTCGCTTTTCATGAGGATCTGTAAAACAAACATTGATTGCTTTGTTGTATTCATGAGTTATCTATTGAGTAGTCTCAATTAAAATTATAAATATGAGTTATTATAGATGTATTGTACAAGTTAAAGGAATTAAATCATAGAGATGGCTATTATTTTGAGTTATTTATTTACAAACTAAAATACATTTTTTGTATTTGATACAGTAATAAATAGGATCAGCGTAACATACAGTTTGTATATTGACATTACATTTTTACGGTAGTTTTTACGAGGCTTAGATATTATAACAACGTAATAACAACAAAACTGGGAGAAATAATTAACTAACCCGCCCTAGACCGCGACTGCTTTTGCTTCAGTTGAAATACTGAGCCGAGAAGGATTAAGATATATTATAAAATGAATATACAACAATTAAGTAAACTAGAATCTAAATACAACCTAGAGAGAGTTCTGAATTCATTGCTAAAAACTAGAAATCTAGAAAATTTTTAAATGATTGCTCTTCCTAAAGTAAGAAATACAAAACTTAGAAAAGTTGAATGTAACCAAACTAATGATTACTTAATGATATTATAACATTTTGCCTGTACCTGAGGAGATTGTTATTAGTTATTACTTCTACAAAATGGAAAATGGATTTAAAGTAAAAAAGTTTAGAGTATAGAAGCTGCATCGCTTCTAACTACGTAATTTGCTAACTACCTAATTGCAACTTCCGTGTATGTATGTTTATAATAGGTACTGTACACTATACTAACGATTATACAACTCCAGGTCTTTATATAGTGAATCCAGTCTTTCAAAAAAGAAGTGTGCGTTGCAAAAATTCAGGTAGTTTCTTCACGCAGTCCTTTCGTACTGTTACTGTCGTTTCCAGCTGCCTGACCTATCTCTGAAGGAAGTCGCCCATCTTCGCTCTCGTAATGTCTAGCCCTACCACCGCCACCTCTTCTTCCCCTTGAACTTCGCCCGCGACCCCTGCCACGGCCACGTCCTCTTCCACGGCCCTCCATATTATAATTATAATTATAAAAAGCACCTCTACCTCTCAAGTTATAATATGAACTTGGTCCTGCACGGGCGTAATACATGTGTGGATTTTGATATGCTTGTCGCGAGGATCCTTCCATGAAACCTGTATCTTGAAGTTCGCTTCTGTCCCTGGCCTTTTCAAAGTAGCGATCACGACTTCTGGATCTACGCCGCGTCCCATATGAAGCACGAGCATGAGGAGACCGAGACCGGGATCTACTTTCGGACTTCTTTTCTGATGTACGCTTATCACGAGCACGAGTTGGGTAATAGCTCGAGGGTGAAGCTTTACTTGCTTGACTAGAAGATTGGGAACGGGAAGAGCTGCTTCGACTTTCAGAAGGATGCGGAATATAGAGTTGGCGAACACTTTGTCTGTACAATCTTGGATCTGGGGCGTAAGTGTTCGGATGAACTTTTTTCTCCACAGACTTACGTAATCCATGACCTTCGTCGTCTGCAAGCAAAGAATTTACTTCGTGTAGTAACGTAAAGTAGTAATTAATATGTATCTATTAAATACTGCCACTGGTATGGTATTGCGCATTGTGCTTAATTCCACTTGCAAATAAATTACCACATTGTTTTGGGATTTCACTTTGCCCTTCATTTGTATCTGAATTCTTATTGGCAGCGGAGGTTGCTTGTGTAAACCTTTTGGGTGACAGTAGAGGAGGAGATGGATTCCTGGCTGACCGTAAGAGATCATCAATATCAATATCCACTCGTCCTGCATATGCTGAAGGTATGGGGTCAGTAGCGGCTTCATGCAATTCAGATTCACTTTGGAAGGTTTCCGATACATAAGTTTCAGTCGTAGGAAACTATATTTTGGAGAATAAAATGAATTACTTTATTATGAATTAGTATATTAACAAAACATTCCTATAAGTAATGGACGGCAGAGAGAAAACGGAAGAACACAAATAATACTTACATGGTGCTGATTACAGGTTTCACGCTCATTTTGAGTAAAAACATCCAAGGTTTCATTATGAGTGGCAGTAGCAACACCAGCAATGGATACTGTGCATTCGTCAGGCGGGTTGCAGATTTCACTATTGCCACAATCATTCATCGATTGTTGGAATAAATATGGAAGGTTGTAGTGTCCATACGAGTTTGGACAATCATAATACTGACTGCTGTTCATGTTCATGCCAGTAAAGTTGTAAAAGTCATTGTTATATCCAGCCATTGGTTGTCGAATTCCAAAGGAAGAAGTCGCAACTCCATCTACGGACAAACTAGCCGTTGCCTCTGGTTCTTTATTGGCATCCAACGGTTCTCCTTCGAATAGTGGCTGAGGCTGCGCATTTGGTTGTAAATCAGATTCCAAAGATTCTCGAATCTACCAAAAGACAAAAGCAAACACGTGCCGGTTTAATAAAGGATTTCCTACAATGCAATAATTGTGCATGGAAAACCTGCTGGTGCTGGTCTTGGAAATGTTAACGAAGCAAGGTGGAACCAGACAACCAACAGATGTTGGTCATCAACTTCCCACAATCAGTAATAATTAGTAGCATATAAACAGTAGTAATCAGTAGTAAACCATTAATATATATTTTTCAGAAAGGACACTATTCGCCAGTTTGGTTACAAGTCCTTCTCTTCTAGCTCTTCGTGGAGATTCAACCAGGGGTGTCGGTGTCGACTTTCCGGAACCGGGATTTGGGACCCCCAAAAAACCGGAATCCGGGATGCCACACAGTGACAAAAAGTAACTGAAGTTTTTCGAAAATTTTCAGTGATTTTCCGAACGATTGGAAATCCGGAAAAGTTTGACTATATTGCGTGAGCGACTGCTTTATAAGATTCGACACCCCCGGATTCAACTTTTACCAATAAAGCTTATTTAGATTTACCATTCCAGTAGTCATTTCTTTCTTAACGATGCTAAGATCTACAAGTGGCATTTCCGGGTCACGCGCTGAACCTCTGCTGGCGCTTGAAGTAGTTCCATTATGTTGTGTCGCTCTACCACTTCGATATTCTGCTGAGGGTTGTCTAGTCCGTTGTGACGGCCCCGCCATCCTGTGTGGATGTGTCCGGTCCTTCTGTCTCACCTTCACCCTTTCGCCGATTATTTCAACGTTAAAACTTTCCTTCAATGCCGGCATATTATCCACAAATTCTTTCACTTTCTCGTAATTCTTCACATTTCCTAAGAGATAAACGTCCAACTTGTTCACATTTGGAAGATAAAGACGGCTTTGGTGGAAGATCTCGTCTAACCTCCACATTTTCTTGTCTTCATTTTGCATATCCATAAAACGCTTATCGCAAACGGCGAAGTCCTGATGGATAACTAAAGTCTTCACTCCATGGCTGACTGGATTCACATTATTCCAAGTACCCGGAAACAGCACCTCATCTCTTTGCGCCAAGATGTTATCATCGTTCAACGTGAATTTGAGCTCGTTGCAGTTTTCGAACTTGCTCACAACTTCAAATGCAATAAGAATTGAATCAATATGTCCAGAAAATTCCACAAATGTTACATGTCTGTAATCTTGGAAATTTATTCTCAGCTCGGCAATATGTAAGTCGAATCCTGTAGCAAAATTCAAAAAAGCCACTCTCTGACATGGAAGAAGGTCTTGGGCGACGGAAGTGGAGTCTTCAAACGTTTCACATATTACCACGTTGAACCTGTTCTTCGGAACAGTAACTTGCCATTTGACGCTGCTCGACTTGGATTTCCAAACTTTAGTGACGTATGCCAATCCCTTAGGTTCCGGGTTGAGCTTACAAATAGTGGTGACTCTGCTTCTCTACAAAAACAATTAATGATATTAAAAAATTAAATCCTACAAGGAAAGTTGAAATGGAAAGTGATAAAACCCTAAATAGACAAACTTCTTATGAATATACTGTCAACTTTCACAATTTCTGTGAAAATTATTAATTACTAACCCGTACTGGCTCCATCGTTTTCTGATGCGAATGTTGAATATTTCGAGGGCTCTGGTGCTGATTCTCTCCAGCGTTTCAGTTTCAAATGCTTCTTCAAAAATCGGAAATACGGAGATCTTTACTAACCTTCCTTCATCCTTTCAATTGTCGCTTTTTCAGTGAACTCTGAACTGATCAGTAAAACTCGACACTCCTCCAAATTCCACTTATACATTTAATATCTCTGCGAACGCCTGCTCAAACTGACAACTGACGAGTTTGTGAATTTCAGATACTTCTGCTTGTGTGGACGAGCTACTAAAAGTTTCAAGGTTCTAAATGATCAGTGAAGTCCTTGAAATGCAGAGATGAGATGCTCAATAAAAACAAAACATACTCTCACTCGAGCTGCAGCGACTCCGATTGGTCTTTCACTTCTTTTCACTTTTCCCTTGAGTACGAAAAGGTAGAGCACGAGCACAGCAGCGCAGCCAGAAGCTCCTTGAGTAATATATATTATGCTCTCTCACGCCCTGTCGGAACCGTATACATTAGAGATTAGAGAAATACTCAAATACGTATACAGTGACTGGCGATGCAAATGAGAAGTGATGGAGCAGTGGGAAGACAAAACAGGAATCTCTGCTACTCTCCTCTCCTCAAAAATATGTATCAAAGTATGAATTATGAATTATGAATGTGACGAGTTTGATGTGTATAAAATGCTCAGAAGAATTCATATGCCACACTTTCGCATATGTACTTACGTTTTAACGTATTCATGAAATTAGTGAGCTGAGCTGAGCTCTATCGTTTATTTCCAAATAATTTCGATGATAATTCAAATGGTCTAATTAGTATTATAATTATTAAATGTGCATTTTGCATTCATTACATTATTCTACATCTACTTAAGAAAA